>PVKE010024639.1:0-23655 GCA_004027555.1 Craseonycteris thonglongyai | reverse complement strand
GGTGAGGGGGATGGGCCTGTACCCTCCTGTCCCCAAGTCCCTTTCCTGTGTCCCACTTTTCCTTTCTGGTTTCTGACCACTTCCCTCTTCCTTACTGCCCGATTCAGTCCTCCATGTGCCCATCTCAAGTCTCTGTTCCCTCCCCACCAACTGGGAGCCCATACAAGGTAGCTGGCTCAGTGTGGGCTGTGCCTCACACACCCTGGGCTTAACCCCCAGCTCTGTTGTCGGCTCACCAACTGACCTGCATCACTTACCCTTTGGGCCTCCATTTTCATCTGTAAATAACAGGGCCTACCTTAGTCATGTTCTGGATGTTTACTTCTCTTAACCCATCTTTTGCCTGAATCAGTTCTGTACTTCCCTCTTTGTTCTCAGCCTCCAGCTTAGCTTATCTCCACATAGTAGCCTAGGTGGATTTTTAAATCCTATCTTGTTACTGCCCCACTAAAAACCTCCCCTGGTTCTCCAGTGCTCTTGGGATAAAATACAGTCTCCTTACCATAACCTATGAGGCCCTGTGGAATCCAGTCCCTACCAACTTCTTTAGCCTCTTTTCTTGCCCCTCTGTTCCTTGTTGCCTTCAAACTATAGCCACATCAGCTTCCTGTCTTGTGTTCCTTGAACATACCAAGCTCAGGGTTCTGTCTACCTGGAATGCTCTCCCCTTACTGCATGGCTGGCTCCTTCCCACCTACCAACGTCTACTCAAATGTTATCTCAAAGTGGCCTTTTGTGGCCTCAGCATCTAAAATAGCAATACCCTTCCCCACCCCTGACCCTTCCCTCTGCAGCTACCTATATTAAATGAGTAAAGGTAGGAGTGCCCAGTTGACAAAGGGGAGAAAGTCTCCACCCAAGTCACCCACTTGGCAGCATTTGAATGCTGCTTTGTTCCTGTCCATCTCTGTAACCAGGGGTGGAGCGAGCTATCTGCATGGAAGGGCCCTGCTAGGTCTGAGCTCTGCAATTCAACAGGACTGGGGGCCAGGTGGCCTCTCTGCAGCCCTTCCCTGTCCCTCCCTCTCTGACAGGATCTTCACCAAGGTTGTGCTGGAGGCACCACTGATTACCGAGAGTGCCCTGGAGGTGATTCGCAAGTACTGTGAGGATGAGGTAAGGATGGGAGGCAGGTCTTCCTCCATCCCCAGCATCATGGTACAGGCAGGAGCCCTGCTTGCTGCAGCCTATGGCAGTGGGCCAGGCCCCTGTGTTGGGTCTGAGGGGCGCACAGCCTAGACCTTGTGGAAGGGCTTCTGTGAAGGACAGTAGCAGATCCGAGTGAGGCAAGGGAGCTATCCCAAAGGCTCACTGCCGTGAACTGAGCTTTGGGCTGCTCCCTCCTGCTGCAGAGTCGCACCTACCTGGGCATGTCCACTCTTCGAGACCTGATCTTCAAGCGCCCGTCCCGCCAGTTCCAGTACCTGCATGTCCTGCTAGACCTCAGCTCCCATGAGAAGGACAAGGTGATTCCCCACCATCCTGTGCTGGGCTATACTCAGCCCTTCTCTGTCTCAAGTAACCAGCTCAGCCTCTTCCACATTCCCCTGAAAGTTGCCCTTGTAGCAGTTTTTGGGTGATGGTGGTGGTGTTTTCATTTATGATGTCATGAAGCTGTTTAGAATATATACACATGTATGCACTCACCTTCGTAGGAAGGGCAGTCTCATTCTTGCTCTTACTCCACCCATGGTGGTGAGCCCCTCTTAAGGCCTAGCGCTGTGCTGGGACCTGGGGGCAACTGACCAGGAAAGGAGCCAGTGTGACCAATCAGTAGGCAGTGAGGATACTGCTCAGTGCCGGGAGAGGAGCAACATGCAAGTGAAGCAATGCATATGGCTGTGGGAGCTCTGGGGAGGGTCCTGACCCATCTGATGGGTGGATGGGCAGGGGAGATGGTTTAAAGAAAGCTTCTGAAGGAGGCTTGTGAGCCAAGACCTGAAATATGAGTAGATGAGTCTGTTTTGGGCAGAGGGAACAACATGTGCATGCATGTGATTGAGAGGGTCCTTGACCCATCCCTGCTCCAGCCTTTCTCCAACTCCCTGCTGTCACGTGTCCCTTCATTCAGCAGACCCTCACTGCACACTGTGACTTGCTCCTGTGGTGCTGCTGCTGGGGACAAAGCAGTGCTCAAGACCAGCCATTGTCCTCATGGCTCCTAGCAGGGGATGTTTGAGTGAAACAGGACATAGCCATTGACAACCATTCCAGGCAGTGGGAATCTTTTGTTCCAAGTCTCAAAGCCAGGAAGAATGCTCTTGTTTTTTTTGTTTTGTTTTGTTTTTATTTATTTTTTTATATATATATATATATTTTTTTTTAACTGAACTGTGGGCCTCACCACGTTCGGGAAGCACACCCCAGTTCAGCATGTGGGTCAGCCTGGGCCAGAGCCAGGATTCGATCCTCGGTCCTCGGGGCTTAAAAGCGAGCTCTTAACCCGCTGAGCCATCCCGGCTTTCCCAGAATGCTCTTGTTTTTATGGAACTGAGAAAAGTTCATTCTGTTTGGATCATAGCAAGGCAAGAAATGATCTGAGATGGGACTGAGCAGGTAGAAGGTAAGGTGATTCAGGGTCCAGAATTGTGCCAAGAAACCTCTCTCCTGAACCAGGGGCCAGCCTGGGGCACAGGTAACTCAGCTGTGCTTGGACTTTCTTAAGCTTGGACTTGTTCACACTGGTATCTCCAAACTCAGAACAGCTTCTCCCCCTCCACCATCTTGCTGCCATGCTCTCTTCAGGTGCGTTCCCAGGCTCTGCTGTTCATCAAGCGTATGTACGAGAAGGAGCAGCTACGAGAGTATGTGGAGAAATTTGCCCTCAACTACCTGCAGCTCTTGGTCCACCCCAACCCGCCATCGGTGCTGTTTGGAGCTGACAAAGACACAGGTTTGGTGCAGATTCATCAGATGCATACTGAGCACCACCTGGTGTGTCCCAGGTTCTGGGCTAGACCCTGGGAACAAAGCTGGATCAAAGCTGAGCCTTGTCTAGCCTGCTAGGGAAGCCTGCAGCCAGCCCATAATAACTGGAACCAGCAGGCCTGGATGATGAAACTAGTGAGCTGTAGGAACCCAGAGGGGAAACCCAGCCTAAGGGGTCAGGAAGAGCATCCTGGAGGAGGAGACAGTTGGGCTGAGAGCTGGAGACAAGGTCTGTTCCCTCAGCAAAGCCCTGAGAATTACAGATAGAAGGCTTAGGCTGTAGAGGCCAGTGGAGAGCTTTTCGGGAGCACAGGAGCCCTGTTACAGCATGGGTGCTGGGAAAGCTGCTCAGAAGAGGCACTGGCTTTGTGAGACCCAGAGGATGAGGAGGTACAAAATAAAAAAGAGTTGGGCAACAGCGTTCCAGGCAGAGGAGCAGCACATGCAGAGGGAGACTTGTCAGAACTAGGGTGTAACCAGAGCACAGGGACTATGGCTGTCCTGAATAGGGCCTGGCAGGAAGAGCAAGATGAAGAGCTGGGGCTTTATCCTGAGGGCACAGGGCAGTATTGGGAGCCCTGGGCAGGAGAGGGACAGGGTCAGAACTGCACTCAAGAGCGATCCCCTGGCTACCTTGTGGATTGATGGTCAGAGGAGATGAGGTGGGGATTCAGTACAGAGGCTTCTAAAAGGGGAGCAGTCCTGGTCCCACCCCATTTTCCTGATTATTGGCTTCCTGTCCTAGGACAGTTTGCTTCCAGGCCCAGCTCTCGCTGTGTCCACCTCCCAAGAAAGGACAGATGGGGTGGGAAGAGATTGGGAGGGGAGTGGGGCCAGCCTGATCCCCACCCCTTGCCATATCAGAGGTGGCAGCTCCCTGGACCGAGGAGACAGTGAAGCAGTGCCTATACCTCTACCTGGCTCTCCTGCCTCAGAACCACAAGCTGATCCACGAGCTGGCAGCCGTGTACACTGAGGCCATTGCTGACATCAAGCGGACGGTGCTGAGAGTCATCGAACAGCCGGTGAGGCCCCTGAGCCCACCAGGCTCTGCCTGCCGTGGGCAGGTCTGAGTCCTGAACTCTAGCCTCTCCCCTGATACCTCTACCTCGGCCTGAGCTAAGCAGTGAGGCTAATCACCAAGCAGCTGTAGCTTGCGAGTGCTGTGCCTGTCTTTCTGCTCAGGAGAAGACAACCGAGTGGCCCCGCAATGGAGAGCCTGGCATCGGGCAGGTCTAGGTTCACATTCAGCCTCTTACTGTGTGAAACTTGCACCTCCTTCAGTAAAAATAGGGAAGGTGATTCAGTCCCCTGAGCTTGTAGGAATTCCATGTATATAATCTGAGTCACTGGCATATCTTTATCGGCTGGTCTTCCCCCGCCTTGCTGACGGGAACCTCTGGAGCCACAGGGTCACCCACGTGAAAAGCAACTCAGTCACATCCTGCTACCTGAAATCTGGAATATCGGCACTGCCGACTGGGAGCTGGGTTTCAAACCACTTTTGTATCTCTGCCCCTGACATTTATTACAAAAAGTTACTAAAATAATCAAAAGGAGAGAGTATGGTATGTTAATTCCCGTGTACCTGCCACCCAGATCCAACCATGTCCTTCCTAATAACATGCAGGTGATAGGCTTGTGAAAAGGAAGCAGGTTCTCCCCATCTTCAAGGTGAGCTCACAGGAGTGGGAGCTTTTTGAGAGCAAAGACTTGTCAATTCAACTCATGATTGTAAATGTCGATTGGGCAGAGGACAGTGCAGCCTCTTGAAGCCTGGCCTTCCACCCCCTGTGCTAGGTGCTCACAGGGGCAGGCCAGGCCTGATCTGAGCAAGCGGCCAAGCTGGGGCCCTCAACGCCACAGAAGTGGATGAGCAGGGGTTACTGATGCCTTTGGAAGCCAGAAAAGTCTTCACTGTGAAAGGACAAGTTGGGCATTAAAGGTCAGGTTAGGTCAGAGACAACAGAAGGCATAACCTGCCACATAGGAGACCAGCCTTGGCAAAGGCTCAGGACCCGTAGTCTGTGTGAGATTAGCTGGAAGAGACCAAGACACTTCTTTCTGCCTTACTCTTCTCTCTTCCCCAGATTTCACCTGGTTCTCTGAACCGTCACCAGCTCCGCCCCACACCTACTCTCCCCCCCTCCCCCCACCCCCATTTTATTGAGATTGATACAACATTGTGTTAGTTTAAGGTGTACTACGTAAATGATTTGATAAATTATATATTCTGAAATGATTACAGCAATAAGTTTAACATCCATCACTTCATAGTTAGAATTACTACATTTTCTAGTGATGAGAACTTTTAAGATCTACTCTCTGTCACCAATTCTTACTGCAGTCACAGCATTCACCCAGCCACCTCACCCTTGACGCTTGGACCTCCCTGAGCTCTCACCCTGGGCCCCTTTGTCCTTCCCCACATCACCCAACCCCTTCCCCAGGCCTTCCCTATCATCCTTCTCTACCTCTAGATCCGAGGAATGGGCATGAACTCGCCAGAACTACTACTCCTTGTGGAAAACTGTCCCAAGGGGGCAGAGACGCTGGTCACGAGATGTCTGCACAGCCTCACGGACAAAGGTGCCCCCTGGAGCCCCCACCTTTCATCATTTTTCTTCACTTCCCAGGATCTGGGGGGTCAGAGCTACTGGGTCCCAAGATGGACCTCTTGTGGGTCTCTTCCCCCATCCTTGGGCCTCATTTTCTCCATCTGGAACAGTGTACTGTTAAATGCGTTTGAGAAACCAAGGGCCAGGGATTCCTGCTCTGAAATGGAGTTGTCCCTCCCTTCTCCCCTCCCACCCATTGCCATCTCTCCCCCTCTCAGTATCCACCCTCACCCTGCCACCCCCAACACTTGTGCCTCCTGCTTCTGCCTGCAGTCCCGCCCTCCCCAGAGCTGGTAAAGCGGGTCCGGGATCTGTACCACAAGCGGCTGCCAGATGTCCGCTTCCTCATCCCTGTCCTCAATGGGCTGGAGAAGGTATGGAACTGGATGCTCAGATATCTTCACTGATGAGGACATGGCAGGGTGGGAACTGGGAGGAGGCAGGCACCCAGGTACCTTTGCCAGATGCTTTGTGACCACATTCCAGGGCTTTTCAGACCAAGGGTTAATTTCAACTCAGCCCCATCCTCTGTGATGCCAAGTAAGCTATTCCCCTTGTCATCAGTTTCCTCATCTGTCAGGTGAGGGCCACAGTGATCCCCATCTCTCCGTCACCTTGAGTGAGGTTCTGTGCCCTTGTATATAAAGAGGGGGTGGTAACAGTCTACTTTCCAGGGGAGTCAGTGAGCTAGCCCTTGGGGCAAGGAACACAAAAGGGGCTCAGATGGGGAGTGATAAGGCTGGGCTGACTCAGGCCCAGTGAACTGGGAAGAAAGCTCAGCCCTAGGAATCAGAGGGAGTGAGAGGAGGAAAACCTCAGGCTCCATGGGGCAGCTTGTCTAGAGGAGCAGAGGCACATCTGACCTGCCTCCCCTGCCCACCCCCTGTAGAAAGAAGTGATCCAGGCCCTGCCAAAGCTCATCAAACTCAACCCCATCGTGGTGAAAGAGGTCTTCAACCGCCTGCTGGGCACCCAGCATGGTAGGTGATGTGCTCCCCTACCCACCAGGGGCCAGCCCAGCCCTGATCTTCGGTTTTCCTCCCACTTGGCTCAGCGCCCCCAGGAGACCCAATCCCTGGTGTTTGGGCAAGAGGAAGGGGTCCCACAGGCGCAGTGTGCAATGCTGGGAGAGGCTGTGATGCCACATGTATGGAGAGGGGCTCACCTTGCTCCCTGGGGCTACACATCCAGACTTTGTCCTGTCTGAACATCATCCCACAGCTCCCATTTGGATGATGTTTCATCCGCACCAGGGACAAAATTGTGGAGCTGGGTTCTCTATAATACTGTCTTCCTTTTTAGGACCCAACTACTCTGTCTCCCTCAGGCATGGGCTCCACTCCTGCTGCTCCTCAGCTTTTGCCTGAACCCCTCAAGTTGTGGGTGAGGGGCATTTTGTTTGGTAAACAAACTAAAACTTTGAATTAGGTGCAGGATTGATTCCTCACCCCTCACTTCTGAAGCCAGGGAGGGAGGTGGAGGCTCTCTATTCCACAAAATTTGGTGCTTTAATGCCCACAGGAGTGCCTCAGACCCTCGCTATGGCACCTGCAGAGTGCCATCTCCCCTAGCCACCTCCAGGGCTAGGAACTTCCAGCATTCAGTCTGAGCACTGTTGACAGGTCCATTGCCTGGCCCCAGCCTGTCCTGTCCAGTGAATGCCTGGGAGTATCTGTGTTGGGGACCCCATGAGCTCATCCTAGCCCTGCCTTCATGAATGCACAGTCCAGAAGGAAGGAGAGAAACAGCCAAAACACATCAGATATTGCCCTAACGAGGGTGGGAACCGGTGTGGGAAAGGAGGGAGAGGGAGGGTCTCGAATCACAAGGGAAGCCTTCCTGGAGGGGATGACTTTGTAGCTGCTGCCTCATTCAGCCCCCTCTCTGTGTTCTCAGTCTTTCTTCCCCTGCTCTAACCTTTGTCCCCCTAGCGCCATTGAAGCTAAGGGTACCTCATCTTCATTCATTGCTCCCCCAATCTGGGGACTCAGACCATCTCTTCACTTAGACTTCCATGCTCTCTCCTCCCTCTCCCTGCCTCTCTCCCACTGCAGGTGAAGGGAACTCAGCCTTGTCCCCCCTGAACCCTGGAGAGCTTCTGATTGCATTACACAACATTGATTCAGCGAAGTGCGACATGAAGTCCATCATCAAAGGTGAGGCACCCCCCGCCCAACCCCCTTAGGTGGCCTGGCCTCTGCGGACTCAGGGAAGAAGCTCAGTCACTCACATGTCCCTGCTGGAATATGCCAGGTCAGAAATGATGCCACCAATAGCCCTATCTCAGAGCTCCGACACCCACCCTTGTTTCTTTCTCTCCCTCCCTCCTCCTTTCCTTCCTTCCTTCCTCCAAGGAACTGGTGCACCTACTGTGTGCTAACGCACAGTTGCCCTCAAGAAAGTTGGGGAGCCCCTCACTCCCCAGCCCTGGCCCAAGGAGCAGTGGGAGCAGAGCCCAGGGCCTAGTGTGTATGTGGTGGGGAGGGGGCAGGGGCAGATGGAGGGCACCAAGGCCCAGGTTGGACCAGGAGTAGATGCTGAGCCCATCTGGGCTACAGTTGCAGCAGGAGAGCACGGTGTGGAGGGATTGTGGGTAACAAACTGGCAGGCTCACCAGTCATCAGATTCATGATAGCCACTATCACTGAGCACTTACTCTTGAGCCATGCTCTCCCAAGTGCTTTACAGGCCGGCCTGCCTGCCTGCGCCTTCTGTGCCACCCATTACCTGGTAAGTATGCTGACTTCCATTTTGTAGACAAGGAAATGGGAGTTCCAGAGAAAGGTTAAATAACTCTCTTGGTCACACAGAACCTAAGTGGTGTAGGGGAGAAAACACAGTTTGAAGTCGAGTAGAGCTGAGTTGGGATCCCAGCTCTGCCAGCTCTGCGTCTCCGGTGGGAAGACCTCTCTCCCTCAGCTTTCCTCAGCACTCCCCTCCACTTCCTTCCTGAAGGAGGTTTCCGACCCAGAAGCCATGCTCTCCCATGGAAGTGGACGCCCTTACTGTCACATGCTCTACTCGGAAGACAACCGTCCTTTGATCCTTCCTCTAAGAGCAGGGTGGGGTCCCACTCCGTGTCACTTGAGTTTCATGTCTAGCCTGAAATGGCTGCTTCAGTAACTTACTTCGTAGCCTTCCCCAGCAAGGTCTCAGAAACTTTTAGGTCAACAGAGGAGCTTCTGAAAATGTAAAGCCCACACTACAAGTGAGGAATGAAGTCCTGTAATGAAAGCAGTGAAATGAAAGGGTCTGGAAGTGTGGAGTCCAGGAGTGGTCTTTTTACACTCCCTGGCCCCTTAGATGATCTCAGGGAAATTATGGGCTCATTCTCAACAACGATGCACTCACATGGTTTTGTGTACAATTTGAGAGGATTCACAGACCCCACCACCTCACCAAGCCCACCCATGTACCCAGATTTGGTCCCTCATCTTACACAGGGCATGCAAGGCCCAGAGAGAAAAGGGGCCTTGCCACAGGTCACCAAGGGCCAGGAGCCAGGCCCCTGGAGATGCTGGCAAGGCTTAGCCTGGCCTTGAGAACCCCACCTGTTTCTTCCTACAAGCCCAGGCCCATACAGCCTCCATACTGTGGAGCAAACCTTCAGCTGATCCCAACACCAGTTATTGGTCCCCAGCACCCAGTCCAGCCAGTTCCCAGAGCATGTTTCTCTGCTCTGGTACCAGGCTTTCCTGGTTCCTAGTAGCTTCACTTGACTGTAAGCTCCAGATCCAAAGTCCAGTCCTGTTGTGCACTGTTGGAATCCTCAGTCCCTTATATAATAGTATCAGCAGCCATTCCTGGCATTCACTCCCCCTTAAACCACCCTGTTTATCTTGTGAAGTTTTCTGTAACTAGAGCTGCCCTCAGTGGTCCAGTCTAGCAACTCACTAAATACTTGCTTAGCCCTGTGCTGGGCTATGCTAGAGATGTAGCAGGATGGAGACTTGCCCTCACAATCCATCCTCAGGCAATAACAGCCCAGAGTGAGCTGGGCTGTGACAGGGGAGCCAGAGAGGCATCAGGGAGGGCTTCCTAGAGGAGAGAACACCTGATCTGAGACCACATAAAAATGAGTAGGGGTGAGGTAGCAAGGGAGAAGATGATCCCAGAGAAAGAATGAGGAGGCCAAGGGATGCACTTGCATGACCTGTAACCATTGAGAAAAACATGCCAGGGCCCCATCCACACAGGGTTTCATAGGTCACAGTGGTAGTTTGGACTTGATCTCTTGAGGGCCTCTGGGAGGTGCAGGGTCAGGTTGAACTTTAAAATCAAGCCACTGTGTGGAGGGTGGGAGGTCCAAGCAGAGGCCGGAGCAGAACTGAGGAGGAAGAAGGAAAGGGGTTGATTCTGTAGGCTTTTAGGTAGGAGCCAGTGACTACCAGGAAATGAGAAGGTGCTAACTTGGTTTCTGGCAGGTCCTGTCTGGCACTAATCTCACCTTCTACACTCCCCTGCCCCTTTGGCCTGCATACCCACCCTATCAGTCTTCCCTACCTGTCTACCTGTAATGTCTTCATCTTCCCCCTTTTCCTCATAGGAGACTCCCATTCCTTATAGGCACCCACTCCTGTTCTCCATTAGCCTCTCAAGGATTGGGGGCCTCTCTTCTGGCTCAATAAAGACTTCCTGGTTGACACACTCACATGACAAGTGGTGTTTGGGGAAGACAGGGTCCAGAGACAGTTCCTGGGGTCTCCCTATTAGTACAGTGGATTGGAGCGCCACCTATTGCACTGATTTAGGGGTACCAAAACTCACTCCTGAGGGAACAGACCCCAAGGCCTTCATGGGTACCTGTGCTGTGCCAGTCCTTGGGCCCTGCCTGGGAAGATTCACCTGCCCAGGCTTCCTCCTCACCCCTCCCTTTCTTATAATTCTGGACTGTGTCCCCACATAACCCTAGGCCTGGTGGACCCCAGTAGTAGCACAAGCCCTTATACCCTGGTCAGGGTTGGGAGTGGGCAGTCCCTTGACCAGCCGCTGGTGGAGGGTCATCTCTCCTGTCACCTGTGGGGTGCTTAAGGAATGCAAAGCTGCTTTCTCTCTTCAGTAGGGCAGAAGGTGCCATGGTGCCCCACTCAAACCAGAATGGGTCCCCATGGTTTGGCAATGTGTCTTTCCTGCCTCAGCCTTTCAGAGGGTTGTCCCCAAAGAGGAGGGGGCCAAGGTCTGCCCTCTCTGCCCAGTGTGGGGCTTGTAGGGGGTGGCCATGTCTTTCCCCTTGGACCAAGACACCAGGCTTCCTGAGGACTAGGCCAGTGTCCCCTCTGCTGGGTGGGGGACATCTCCCATTTTGCCTGGAGCTTCAGTGAATCAAGGCTAGGTGTCCCTTTATACGGGCAGATAATGGGGCCAAGGCTTCCTAAGGGTGGTGGGGCTCCCACCTCCCAGGAGGCAGTGGAGCAAAGAGGACAGGCCCACTCTCCGCCTCCTCGCAGCCACCAACCTGTGCTTTGCGGAGCGGAACGTGTACACATCAGAGGTGCTGGCCGTGGTGATGCAGCAGCTAATGGAGCAGAGTCCCCTGCCCATGCTGCTCATGAGGACCGTCATCCAGTCCCTGACCATGTACCCCCGCCTGGGGGGCTTCGTCATGAATATCCTGTCCCGCCTCATCATGAAACAGGTAACCCACCCCCACCATCCAGTCCCCTGGGCAGTGGACTGACTGCAGTAGGGACAAACTGAAGACAGAGTTAAGGCACAACCACAGGCTTTTCCATCCTGCCTACCCCAAGAGGGAACCAAGATGAGGAGAGCAAGCTCCACCCAGACCAGCCAGCCCCTTAGCCCTGCCCTTGGTGGAGACAAAACTACACACCAGAGGTTGGAACAGTCACAGGCTAGCACGTGATACATTAGGGTTGTAGGAGCAGGTGCTAGACTTAAGGGGGAACACACCCCAGGTGAGATACAGCTGTCCCTAGCCCCCCAGCACTGCATCCAGGCAGGATGTATCTTAGAGCTGAAAAGTCATCGAATTTTCAAGAGAAGTTAGAAAATGGGTTTTAGGAATACTGTGATGGAACTAAAAGACCTCATCCACAAGCCCTCCAACTGGATTCAGCTCACATGTTGCCAGTTCACAACGTGGCTTAGAGGTTAAATGCAAATTCAGACAGACATGGGTTCTGACCCTTAATACCGTGTGACCTTGCACAAGTTCCTGTACCTCCCTGGGCCTCATCTGTTTAGCAGCGCTAATGTTGCCCTCTGGAGGTTACTATAAGAGTGACATGAGGTCATGCTAGCAAAGAACTTGGCATGGCCCTGACTCAGGGAGCCCAACATGGGGCCACTCTCAGGTTTCTTCTCCCTTTTTCCAAAGTTGACTTTATGTCCCAGCTGCTTGGGATCTGGAAG
This sequence comes from Craseonycteris thonglongyai, assembly GCA_004027555.1. Lineage (NCBI taxonomy): Eukaryota > Metazoa > Chordata > Mammalia > Chiroptera > Craseonycteridae > Craseonycteris > Craseonycteris thonglongyai. The sequence goes on along the minus strand of PVKE010024639.1, from coordinate 11,737 downwards.
GGAAAGATCCTCTGGAAGGAGGTCAGGGCTGTGTGTAGCCTAGAGGAATCTGCTGGATAATAGGGATTTGAGCCCCAGCAGGGTCTCGGCAAGGTTCTCCCTGTTTCTGGGGTGGCTGCTTGTGTGCTCCCTCACCCTGGCTCCCTCCCTGCCCCATCCAGGTGTGGAAGTACCCCAAGGTTTGGGAGGGCTTCATCAAGTGCTGTCAGCGCACCAAGCCCCAGAGCTTCCAAGTCATCCTGCAGCTGCCACCCCAGCAGCTAGGTGCCGTCTTTGACAAGTGCCCAGAACTTCGGGAGCCCCTGCTGGCCCATGTCCGCTCCTTCACCCCCCACCAGGTACCCCAGGGTGGGGGATGGATAGCCCCATGGGACCAGCCCTGGGGGGCTGGCAGGGGTGGGCAAAGGGGAACTTTGCACTGCCACAGAAGGTCAAGGGGTTTGGAGGGTTAGGGACCAGGGATCTGAGGTGTCCACAAGGGATCTCTGGATCAGAACTCTCCATAGTGGCCCCATCCTGCTCTTCCCCTAGCAAGCACACATCCCCAACTCCATCATGACTATCCTGGAGGCCAGCAGCAAGCAGGAGCCAGAGACCAAGGAAGCATCTGCCAGGCCTCTGGAAGAGGTGAGGGTCTGCGTCCCTGTCCTCCATCTCCATCCAGCCACCTGTGTCTTCAAGGAGGCTCCTGCTGAAAGGAAGGTGGGGGTGAGGGCAGTTGCCCCGTACTCCCTGTGCCCATCCTGCTTCTGCCTTAGGGTGATCTTTGTTTCTTCTTTCCCACCATCCTCTTGAGAGCATCCTGGGTCCTAGCTCCCACCTATCTCTGAGCTTCTGTGTGCCCCTCCCAACCCCCAGGATGACCTGGAGCCCCTGGCCCTGGCACCAGCCCCTGGCCCCCGTCCGCCTCAGGACCTCATTGGCCTGCGACTGGCCCAGGAGAAGGCCTTAAAGCGGCAGCTGGAGGAGGAACAGAAGCTGAAGCCTGCAGGAGTGGGAGTCCCGGCCTCCCCCTCCTCTTCCTCTTCCTCGGCCAGACCAGGCCCTCCCCAGCCCGAGGAAGCCATAGATTTTCGGGAGGAGGGGCCTGAATGTGAGACCCCGGCCATCTTTATCAGCATGGATGACGACTCAGGACTGACCGAGGCTGCACTGCTGGACTCTAGTCTCGAGGGGCCCCTAACTAAGGTAGGGATGACAACCTCAGAGCAGCAAAGATAGAGAAATATAAGGCATCCGGGATGAATGTGTGCTGAGTGCCCAAGATGGGGGGCGGATAGGGTACAGCCCAACCGAAAGCCTGGAGGGCCAGCTATCAATCTGACCGGCTCCCCCTTCTGTCACCAGGAGGCAGCAGCAGGTGGGTTAACCTCAAAGGAGCGGAGCCCCCAGACCCTCACCCCTGCAGAAGACACCACGAAGACCCCCAGCCCCACCGCCGCCCCTGCCTCTGCCGCCCCTGCCTCTGCCTCTGCCGCCGCCACCACCACCACTGCCACTTCCACTTCCACTTCCACCTCCTCCACCACCTCCACCACCACCACGGAGGAACCCGGGGATCCTGAAACCAAGGGGAACAGCTGACAGCTTGGTGGGGAAGGGGATTGAGACGGGGAGAGCGGGGCAGTGCTTTGCCTTAAAAAAATTAAAAAATTAAAAAATGTGTCTGGGGCATGCGTGCAGTCTCTGGGCTCTCCCACTGTGGCAGCCGTGGGACTACTTGGTATCTCGTGAGAGCGCCCGGGAGGCTGCTAAAAGACTGCAAGTCCCTCTGGCGTGAGTGCGCCTGCGCAGAAACCAGCTCCTGGGCCCCAGTGTCCCGCGAGCCCTCCCCCGGTAACCGCCTGCCCCTCCCTCTGTAGAAACCGGCACCCCCGGATGGCGTAGGGGTTACCGGGAGGGCGGGCCAGTGATCTGCCTGTCTTCAAGCCTTTCTCCTAGAAGTCTGAGAGTCCCTTTGGACTATGGGGGACTCTCCTCCCGACCCTGAGCCGCCTTACCAGCAGCCCTTGAGGCACAGGAGCTCCCAGATACTGCAGCGAGGCAGTCTGGACGGTTCTCAGCCCCAGCCCACGGTCCCCGAGGGGATGCAGCAGATGGCTGACACCCAGATCCCGCGGAGCAGTCAGGAGAGGCTGGCGAACCAGACCATCCTCCAGGGCTGGCCACAAGGGCCCAGCCTGACCCAATCTGAGAACTTGAGGATGTTCCAGGCTGAGGAACCTCAGGTGGGTGGCATGGAGTACCTGTCCATGAATACAGGCTTACCCTCCGAGTTCCAGCGCCAACCTTATCTGGATGAAGACAGGATCCAGGCCACCTACAATGCTAACCTAATGCTGCAGCAGCTCCAGCAAGGCCAAGGCAGCCTCTTCCAGCAAATGGAGTCTGCTTACCTGGAGCCCCAGCCCAATCTGCTGGGCCAGTTCAGCATGTACCAGAGAGAAGACCTGCAGTTCATCCAGGGCACCCAGCATGGGCCCTACATAAGGGATGATCCTGCCCTGCAGCTCTCGCCCTCTGAGCAGGGCTTCATCCCCTTTGATGTAGAGGTGCCGGAGCCCCGGGAGCTGGCCTTGCAGAACGCCAAGGCCTACCTAATGCAGACCAGCATCCATTGCGACCTCAGCCTGTGAGAGGGGACCCAGGAGTGGGGAGGGGTCAGTACCTAAGCAGGGAAAGGCCCCAGCCAAGACCCTGCCTCAGGCTCTGGGGTCTTCTCAGACAGGGGATTGCGCCTCAAGGAGAACCAGCAACTGCTCAGGAGGCATCTAATTCAGGCTAGAAGTCAGGGAATAAATACTAACAATAGCTAAATAGTAAAATAACATTTACTTACCAGACATTGTACCAGCCCCTTTACACATTAACCTCTAGTTCTCACAGCTGAGATTAGCACATCTACTGTCCCTATTTTACAAAGGAAGAAACTGAAATACAGAGAAATTAGGTCCTATATCCAAAATAACAAAGCTGGGATGTGGCAGAGCCAGGATTCCAGCACCAGTGATTTGGCTCCAGTGGCCCTGTTATCCAGTAAACTTTCCTGCTTGAGGAAAGCCAAGGCCACTTGGCTGCAATCATAATACACCTCTCAGCAATACCCCCCTCCCACTACATCCTCATGATGCTCCCATTCTACTGGGAGAATGAACAATAAATATAACTGATACAGTGAGTAAAGCAGGGTAAGGGGGATAGGGAGTGCATGTTAAATAGCGGGGTGTCAGGGAAGACCCCTGCGGAGTTGACATTTGATCAGGGACCTGAAGGAAGTGAGGAAAAACACCTTGCATGTAACTGAAGGAAGAGTTGTCCAAGTATAGGACACAGCACATTTAAAGACTTTAAGGTTTCTCTGTTTGAAGAACAACAAAGAGGAAATGAATTAACAAGTTAGGAAAGAAAACTTACACTAAAGGTACAAACCACAGATTTAATTTTACAACACAGTTAAATATTGTTACTGATTATTTTTTGTGTACCCCTGAACCCCATAGAACTGATGCCCTAGGGTCTAGACAAAATTAACTGCTTCTTTTGACAGTTCCTAGACCTTGGGAATGTCAAGGTCCCTTATTGAAAAGCCCTGGCCAAATTCTGATCTCTTATTACCCTTCCCAATTCAGCGGGGGCCTTCCACCACACCCAAGATTGCCGCCAAAGGGTTTCCACACCACAGACAGGCACACATGCTTTGAAATCAGACCACTTATTTCTCTTTTGTTTTTGTTTTTACAAAATTAAAACTATCTCCTTTTTTTTATTGTTAAATTTATTGGGCTGACATTGGTTGGTAAAAATTACATGGATTCCAAGTGCACAATTCTACATTACATCATCTATGTATTGCATTGTGTGCTCGCCACCCAGAGTCAGTTCTCTTCAGATCACCTGGTTTTTAATACTGGTTGTGCTACCACTGTGTGACCACATGATCTCAACTGTTCTAAGCTTGTTTCCTCACCTGGAGAGTGGGGATCACAATTGTTCCTCAGATGTATGATCATGGTGAGAATTTAACATTGCTCTTAAGTGCCCAGCATAGTGCCTGACTTGGGTGAGTGGGAGCCATTACCATATTGTTACCACTATGATCTACTCCCACAACCCCTCTTTCTCACTCCACTTCAGTCACACTGACCTCAATGTTCCTCCAACATGCCAAGCACACCCTCAGCTCAAGGCCTTTACACATAATTCCTGATTATCTGCAAACCATGGCAATTTTGTTTCTTCTTTTCAATACTTTTACCATTGTTTTTCATATCAGATTGCATTGACTGAGACTTCCAGTGTAGTATTAAATAGAATAATTTAAAGGAGGTATCCTCATTTCCAGTCTCTTGGCAGAAAATATTTAGTCTTTCCCCATTATGTATAGTGTGTGCTATAGGTTACTTGTGGCTACCCTTTATATGATTATTTTAAAAAATGCCTTGTATTCCCAGCTTGCTAGGTTTTTAAAAATCATGAGTGGGTGTTGTTTTATCTACACCTATTTTATCTACAACTATCTACACCTATTTTATCTATACCTCTCTCATATCTCCTTTAACATATTAACATAATAAATTATGTATTCTATTTTTCTAATATCAGTTTAGTCTTGCATCCTTGTCACTAGCCCAATTTAATCATGGCCTTTTATTTTTTTGAGAAATTGCTGGATGCTATTTGGTAATGATTGACATGGAATTTTTTTTTCTCCCACTCTCCTTGAGTTTTGGTACCAAGATTATGTGAGACTCATAAAATACTTCAGGGCCTCTGCACCTGCTGTTCCCTCTGACTGAAACACTCTTCCCTCAGTAGCTGCATGGTGGGCTCCCTCATTTTATTCAAATCTCAGCTTAAATGTCTCCTTGGTGAGGCCTTCCCTGGCCTCCCTATTTCAAGTTGCAAACAAGCTCCTATTCCTGGCACTCCCAGTGCCCATTCCCTGCTTTATTGTCTCCATAGAAATTACCACCTGACACTATACATTTTGCATGTTTGATTAATGTTCGTCTCCATCATCAGAATGTCAGCTCCACTCAGGCAGGGACCTGTTCTCTTCTCTGCTGTGTCCCCAGCACTGAGACACAGAGCCAGGCACACAGCATTGAGCTGAGCAAATGATGTTTCCCACTTCCCACTCCTTCCTGTGGGAGGCAGGTATGAACACCTGGTGAACCTGCTGACCAAAATCCTGAACGAGCGGCCCCAGGACCCCTTGTCCATCCTGGAGACACTGAACCGCACCACACAGATGGAGTGGTTCCACCCCAAGCTGGATACCCTGAGGGACGACCCAGAGATGCAGCCGACCTACGAGATGGCCGAGAGGCAGAAGGCCCTGTTTGTCCGAGGGGGCAGTGGTGGCGGTGAGGGCGAGCAGGAGGTGGAGGAGGAGGTGGTGAGTGAGCCAGCAGGAGGGGCATGGGGGGAGGGGGAGCCGTGACGGGCACAGGGGCAGGGGGGAGCGGGGCCCCTGCTTATGCACAGCCAGTGCTGCGGCCTGCTGCACGACCCAGAAACAGATGATCTCAATCTAGTGTGTGCCAGTCAGAGGGGACCAGGACCCTGTCACACAGCACCTTGAACGCCAAGCTAAGAAGGGTTTCTCCTGAGGTCACTGGAGTGTCATGGAAGGGCTTAAAGCACAGGAAAGCTGGTTAGCTCTGCTCTTTAGAAAGCTGACTCTAGCTGCAATGTGGAGGTGGAGGCTGGTCTCTCCCACCAGCCCTTACGCCTCCCTCCCCAATATAATGGCTTTGCAGATGTTTTCCTTGACACTCACTGCCTCCTGCAGTCTCTCAACACTGAATGGCCCCTGTCCCCAGGATTCAGTTTCCCCTTTTATGAGTTGAGACTCACTAAGAACTCTTCTGGGGAAGCCAGGATGGCTCAGCAGGTTAAGTGCTTTCTTTGCAGCCCCTGGAATTGAGGATCGAATCCCTACACAGGCCTGTGCAGACCCATATGCTGAACTGGGGTGTGCTTCCCATGCAGGAGGCCCCCAGTTCACTTCTCACGCCCCGGTTCAGCCCCTGGCTCAAGGGGGTGTTCCTCCCATGCGGGAGGCCCCCGCCCCCGGCCCAGTTCCAGCCCTGCTCAGCCCCCACCTAACTGTGTGGAACAAAACCATGTTGAAAACTGATGACGCACAATTATGGAGACTGCTCTGGGCCGTCCCCCTTCTCTGTCTCCTTCTGTCTCTGTCAAAAACAATAAAATAAATCTTTAAAAAAAAAAAGAACTATTCTACTGTAACTTGTTAACATTCTACTATTCTCATAATATTGCATTACATGATTCTGTTTCCAGAATTGGATGACGTGTTTAAAATTTGGGTGAAGTAGAAGAGCTGTCTGGAAAATGTCCAGCCATGTAAACATTCCATTTTTTTTTTTTAGATTTATTTTATTGTTTTTTACAGAGACAGAGGGAGACAGAGAGAAGGGGGAGGGCCCAGAGCAGTCTCCATAGTTGTGCATCATCAGTCTTCAATATGGTTTCGTTCCACACAGGTGGGCAGGGGCCATGCAGGGCAGGAACTGGGCCAGGGACCTCCTGCATGGGACGTCTGCCCCCTCAAGCCTGGGGCTGAACCAGGGGGTGAGAACCGAACTAGGGACCTCCCGGATGGAAAGTACACACGGGCTCTGTTTTTGATAACTTGAAACTTTCTAGGCCCCCTGCTAGGAGCTTTAGGAGGCTTGGCTCCTTTCAACCCTGAAACAGCCCTTCAAGGCAAATGCTATTTATTCCAATTTGTAGAGGAAGGACTTGGGCTCAGGGGGCATGAGGCAGGAAAGTGCAGGAGACAGGACCAGGAAGGCAGGATCGTGACCTCCAACCCGCACTATAACCTCTGCCCTATCTGCCGATGCTCTTGCTCTGTGCTCACGTCTATGCTTCTGAGATTCTAGATTCTGGCGACAGTGAGGTGGGGATGGCAAGAGGATGCAGGAATGACAGTCTGACAAAGAATCAAACCCTTGTGAGCAGAGCACGGGTGGGAATCCAAGCCTTAGACACGAAGGACTGTTTTACCTGAGAACATGATTTTAAGTTTCAGATCAACAATCCCTCCTGGGGAGACCCCACCTCCCCTTAGAACTGCACCCTACCTCCCCTTCAAGCCCTGGGTTGCCCCCCCACTAACAAATCCCTGAAGCCTGTCTCCTTAGAATGCTTTGTCTTTAGAGGCTCCTCCCCTTTAGAACTCCAAGGCTCTTTTTTTATTGTTAAATTTAATGGGGTGACATTAATTGGTAACAATTAGATAGTTTCCGGATGTACAAGTCTACATCACATCACCTATGCATCACATTATGTGCTCACCACCCAGAATCAGCTCCCCTTCCATCACCATATATCCGGTGTCCACTCCCCCCTCCCCCATCAAGGTTCTTGAAGTTCCCTGCCCTATTGAAATTTAAACCCTTGGGAGGCTCCTGCTCCTATGAACTTGAAACTGGAGTTCTGAGGTTTTTTTTTTAAGATTTATTTCATTGTTTTGATAGAGACAGAGAGAGAGAAGGAGGAGGGCCCAAAACAGTAGAGCAGTCTCCATAGTTGTATGTCATCAGTTTTCAACATAGTTTCACTCCACACAGGTGGGCGGGGAGCTGTGCAGGTGGGGACCTCCTGCATGAGAGGCACAGCCCACAGCATGGAAAGCACATGGGGGGGGGGGAACCAAACTGGGAGCCTCCCACATGGGAAGCACACCCCAGTTCAGCATATGGGTCCCCACAGGCCAGGACTCAATTCTCAGACCTTGGGGCTGCAGAGTGAGAGCTCAACCCGCTGAGCCATCCCCTCCTCCCCAAAACTGGAGTTCTTAATGTGAGGTCTACAGAAGGCCAAAATTGTGGGCACCTGTGGCCTGTGCACATTTCTAGAAAAAGACAAAGAAATCAGTGGTTCAGCATTTTGTATTTATTTTTCTGTCTGATGGGAGGAAGGGCTCTCATTCTCTATTTCTTCCATATTGTTAACCGTGATCCCCAACAACACTTGTGGAAAAATCCATTCTTTATTCCCTGTTTAGAAATGCCACCTCTACCATTTTGTTTACAGCTTTGTGGGCTCAGTCTGTTTCTGGACTCTAATCTGCGCCTTCCCTCTCCGGGTGGCTTTCTGCTTGCTGTGTACAGCGCTGCACAGTCTGGCTGTTTGGGAGCATAAGGCTCCCTATCACTGCACCTGTTTTGAAAAGTTCCCAGTTATTCTCACATTTGTAATTTTATACTAACTTTTGTGTTATTGTATCCCCATCCAAAAACTAACAACTTACTGTACTTGTTGGACAGCACAGGTCACTTTAAGGCAGGAAATAGATGATGTCACAAAAATGGAGACAAGTAGCTTTGACAAGATACAAGTTTTTCTCACAGCTGATGTTCAGGTCACAAGCAGTCCAGGACTGGCAAGGTGCCTCCCAGGGAAGGGTGTTCTTCTCCCCTCACCCCTAACACCCACCCCCACAACCCAAGAGAAGCAGTTTGCAGAGTAGAGCAGCAGAGTCTGGTCTGTCATTTGGGGGCATTTGTCCACTCTTGCTCCAATCAACAGTGACCAGAAGGGCAAGGTGAGATCATGTAAACATGGTTGGTGAGGCCACTCCATTGCCATGTGGAGGGGGGACTCCGAAAAGAGGGTGCTGGCCATTGGCTCATGAGCCAGGCACACGCCCCAAAGAGAGTTTCCTGTGCTCACTCCCTTAGCTTCCCTCCTTGACTCAAGATGGTGAGCCTTGGGATTAAGTGTTTACTCTGCCCCCCAGTTGCTGATGTCAACATCAATTTGAGAAACAAGCTTTTGCACTGTGTTTAAGGTTGAGAGGGACTATTAGAATCACTTTCAAAATAACCATTATTCTACTATAGAGTTTTAGTCAGGGTTTGCCATGTCAAAATGAGATAACAAAGAGCCCAGAATTCTCAGGGGCTTATAATCACACAGTTTATTTATTTAATTTATTTATATTTTTTATTGTTTTTGACAGAGACAGACAGAGACAGGGAGGGTGGGCCGGGAGGGTGGGCCCAGAAGAGTCTCCATCGTTGTATGTCATCAGTTTTCAACATGGTTTCATTCCACACGGGTGGGCAGGGGGCCATACAGGGCGGGAACTGGGCTGGGGCCTCCTGTGTGGGAGGCACACCCCAATTCAGCATGTGGGTCTGCATGGGCTGGGGCTGGGATTTGATCCTCGGTCCCCAGGGCTGCAAAGCGAGCACTTAACCCGCTGAGCCATCCCGGCGTCCCCCACAGTTTATTTCTTGCTCACGCTACCTGTCCATCCAGGTTTGGCAAGAGGGCTTTGCTCATCAGCCTCCTGAGAACCCAGGGAGATGGAGGTTCTATTGAGAAACAGGAATGCTGGGATGGCTCAGCAGGTTGAATGCTTGCTTTGCAGCTGCAGGGTAGGAGGATCGAGTCCCTTCCCTAGCCCATGTGGACCCATATGCTGAATTGAGAGGCATGCTTCCCATGTGGGAGGCCCCCAGTTCGGCTCCCACCCTGCATGGCTCTACATCCACTTGTGGAATGAAACTCTGTCAAAACTAATCATGTATGGCTATGGAGATGGTTCTGGGCCCTCCCCCTTCTTTGTGTCTCTGTCTCTCTCTTTAAGAGAGAGAGAAAGAAACAGGCTTCCACAGTTGCAAAGGAGGAAAGAGTACCTAACAAACCCCACATGGGTTCTTACAGATACTGCCTGGGTGTGACACATGTACCTTTCCCTGTCATTTCAAATGGTCAGAGCAAGTGTATGGCCACTCTTGATTTAATTGGGGGTAGGGGTGGGCATATATAATCATAATCTTTCTGTGGGAAAGGACTTCAAACATGTGTGAACAATGGTATATCAAGCAGACATAGGAAGATGCAATAAATTGTTCATGTTAATCCTGTCCTTACAAATGGAGCTTTAAAAACAGTGAAAATGCAGGATATACCTTTAGGAAAAAAACTTCAGTATACTTGTGGCCAAATTATTTTACAACACCTGGTACAATTTAAGCACCATTATTCATTCTCACACTAACCATCTGTTACAGGTCAAATTGTGTCGTCCCCCCCCCCCCCAAATTCATATGTTGAAGCCCTAATCCCCAGTGCTTCAGAATGTGCCCTTATTTGGGAATAGGGTCATTGCAAGGCTAATTAGTTATGATGAGGTCATCCTGAAGTAGGGTGGGCCCTCATCCAATATGACTGGCATCCTTATAAAAGCTTCACTTGGGCCACACACACACAAACACCACATGACCATGAAGGCAGAGATTGGCGTGACGCTGCTACAAACCAGGGCACACCAAAGATTGCCAGCAAACCACCGGAAGTCAGGGAGGCCCTGCCGACCTCTCCGTCTCAACTTCTGGCCTCCAGACCTGTGAGACAATACATGTCTGTTGTTTAAACTATCTAGTTTGTGGTACTTTGTTACAATAGCCCTAACAAAATATTACATCATTTTATCATTTATGTAACTCTTTTTTTTAAGATTTATTTTTATTATTTTTTGACAGAGAGAAGGGAGACGGCCCAGAGCATTCTCCACAGTTGACATCATTAGTTTTCCATATAGTTTCACTCCACAGGTGGGCGCGGGGCTGCGCAGGGCAGAGACTGGGCAGTAGCCTCCCACATAGGCCCCGGCAAGAACTGAACTGGGGGCACACCCCAGTTCAGCATGTGGGTCCGCATGGGCCGGGGCCGGGATTCGATCCTTGGTCCCTGAGGCTTCAAAGTGAACACTAAACCCGCTGAGCCATTCCAGCTTCCCCCATTTATGTAACTCTTTGAATGATATTTCAGTGCACTTGAAACAAGAGACAAATAGTCTTCAGTGTGCCTAACAAAAGTTAACAATTAAATGTGTTAGCTCTAGAAGGCCTCACCTTCTTCAAGAAAAATGGCCAGTGACTCAGACAGCCATATGAAGGAACTGGAAAAAATATGTTCATCTTGAAACCTTTCATTGCCTGAGCTTTCAATTGTTTGGTGGGGATCATTGTATTTTCAGTAGCTGTCCACAGTCCTTAAATGAGAAACTAATCCTTGAATCTGGTTTTTCCCTCTGCCTTAAGTGGGGTTTATATGTCTTTCTTTGTTATTTGTCTTCTTGGACTAAAGCAAGCCTTTTCCCCTGAGTCCAGTTAAGAGGGATAAACAGGTGGTCAGGCCAAAACTATTTGGTTTCCAATAACAGACACTTAATAAAGCTTGCTAGAATAAAAGGGAGGGGTAGGATTTATCATAAAGATATAAGGCATTTCTCAGAATCAGGGGACTTACCTTAGGTGGGCCTCGGGAAGAGCTGGACCCGACCCAACCAGCTCTGCTCCTCAATTTTTCCTTTCTCTCTGCAAACTGGCCTCCATTGTCTTTCCATACACAGAGAGTCGGCCATTGCACATCTAGTGTTTCCTCCACCTACATGTTTCACTTCCAGCCACATGCGGAAGTTGGCAACCTGTGTTAATTTCCTATCACTGCTGTAACAAGTTACCACAAATTTAGTAGTTTAAGATAACATAGGGGGGAAAGCCGGGACGGCTCAGCGGGTTGAGCGCTCGCTTTGAGGCCATGAGGACCGAGGATCGAATCCCGGCTCCGGCCCAGGCAGGACCCACATGCTGAACTGGGGAGTTCCCACAGTTTGGTTCTCTAACTGTCTCTGTCTCTGTCTCTCTCTCTATCTGTCAAAAAGTAAAATAGAAATAACTATGCACTG
>PVKE010024638.1:0-23654 GCA_004027555.1 Craseonycteris thonglongyai | reverse complement strand
GGGAGTGGGCACCAGATATATGGTAGTGGAAGGGGAGCTGATTCTGGGTGGTGGGCACATAATGCGATGCATGGGTGATATGATGTGGACTTGTACATTGGGAAACTATCTAATTGTTGTCAACCAATGTCACCCCATTAAATTTAACAATTAGAAAAAATTAGAGGAAATTTAACCTTGCACTCAGCTAAGGCAATAGGCTAATCCAAAAAAAGCTTAAAAGAATAGTCTGAAGAACGAGATATTCACAGGGGGTTTTAAAAGCTCTGACACATTTTTTGGAATACAGAAGTCTCCTGATACTGAAAGGTCAACTTACTCTACATAAGGCAGCTGGTAAACATTAAAACCAGTCTCAATCACTGTCTGGATATTCAAATCGCATCACACCATGATGCTTCACACATCTAGACCAGCACCATCCAGTATGGTTATGTGCATGCCCCAGGCAGTGCACATACTAAGAAAAGGAGACTTTGAAGGATCTAAGTTCTAACCTAGAGCAGAACTTGAGGCTCTGTACAAGCATGGAGTGAGAGCTCTATCAGAATTCTGAATTGTCAGGCTGAGTGTTGAAGCCATGCCTCAACATGCATACAGAGTTCCTTGGGAATGCTTGGAAAAGTATTGGTTCCATGAATTTAATACTATCTATGCAATTATTAGCCTACCACAAAGATAGCATAGCAGAGATTTCAGTTAACACAACAAACAGCACAGGTTTTACAGAATTAGTTCAGAGAAGTCACTAAACAAACAAGGAACAATATTATAGCAAAAGGCAGCAACAACAAGCCTGAGGTAGGGGGTAGGGGGGTTGGAAGTGGCTAAAGGAGCATCTGATATCCAGAGCTGCCACAAAAACATATACATAATTGTTTGTAGCATTATTATCCATAATCTACAAAAATTGGATACAACCCACATGTCCATCCATTGAACAAATAAATGAGGTGTATCTATTCAATGAAATAGTACTTGGCACTCAAAAGAAATAAAGTACTTATGCATGCTACAATATGGATGAAGCTAGAAATTATTATGCTAAATGGAAAAATGCCAAACACAAAAGGCCATATACTGTATGATTCTATTTATAGGAAATATCAAAGTAAACAAATGGGGTTTGAAATGGTGTCATGCCTATTGGTTTCTTATGAGAAACAGAACAGAGAAAGTCTTATATGAAGTCTTGAGTGAGGTGATGAAGAAGGTGTGGTGATCTAATGACTAGGATGAAACACCAGAACCAAGGGCTGAAAGAAAGTGATGGGCGGGCAGATGAAGGCATCATTGCTTGATTTGTGGAATCTACAGGTAAAAGATAACAGCAATTTGGGAACAGCTGAAAAACTGAAGCACCATAAACAGAAACAGTCAGCTATAAGCACCCATTAAAACCTGGCAGCACCAGTGGAAAGTCAGGGTCAAGCTCATGTCTGTCTCTGGCTTTCTTCTCCTTCCTACCCTTAATCCTACCACCAAATCTTACCCCTAGGAAGAAACTGAAAAAGAAAGAGAATGACATTCTTCTTTAATGCCAAGTCCAAGTTCTCAAAAGACCTGAACTGAGAAAGGAATAAAGTTCAAATTTAAATGAACTTCAGAATGATGATTATTATATTAAGATTGGATATTTTAATTAGTTATAAAACCATCTCACAATGTCTTCCTTTAATAAGATTAACTTTATAATTTATAAGAACTATCAAAATGTCTTTCAATGGATAAGAAAGAAAAAGCACATTTAATGCCTTCAAATGTGGCAGAGGGAAAAAGTCAAATTATTTTCTACTTGCACCCTACACAGTGTCCCAATTGTTCAAAGTAATAAAAGAGAACTTAAATTAGATGATAGATAGATGACAGGTAGGTAAGTAGCTAAATGATGACAATGACTGATAAATGGATACATATAATACATACATGATACATACCGGTAGGTAAGTAAGTAGGTAGAGGATAATAATAGATATACCCATATAGATAATAGATAGATGATAGATATATAGATAGATGATGACAGATAGATGATAGATAGATGATGATGATGATGAAGATAGATAGATAGATAGATAGATAGATAGATAGATAGACAGATAGAATCAAACATAAAGACTGACATACAGTAAAAATGTGGTAACTGGGGAAGCCCGGATGGCTCAGTGGGTTAATTGCTTGCTTTGCAGCACCAGGGACAGAGGATCAAATCCCGGCCCCCAGCCCATGTGGACTGATATGCTAAACTGGGGTGTGCTTCCCACATGAGAAGCCCCCATTTCAGCTCTTGTGCCCCCCCTCCCAGTTTGGCCCCTGGCTAGAGGGGCGCGCCTCCCACTCAGGGGGCCCCCAGCCCAGTTCCTGCCCTGTGCAGCCCCCACCCACCTGTGTGGAAGGAAACCACATCAAAAACTGATGACATACAACCATGGAGATTGCTCTGGGTCCTCCCCCTTCTCTCTGTCTCTGTCTTTCTGTCTCTGCTGAAAATAATAAAGTAAATCTTTAAAAAAAAAAAAAGAAAGAAAGAAAAAAGGAATGTGAGACATTTTTTTTAATGTGGTAACTGCTAGTTTTCTCCTCAAATTGTCCTCCTCTAGACACTTATTCAGCATAGAGGCAGAATGTAGCAAGTGCCCGGAGGCCAAACCTCGCGTGGTCCCAAGCCATAACAAAAACAGGCTTCTACTGACAATTCCAGAAAAACTCACCCATGTTCAGGAAAACCTGAAATCTGATCAGTATAGGGAGGGGCAGAGAATTTGTGAGACACATGTTCTCATGCATCACTGAACTTTATTTGGCTACGCTGTTTAGCTGAACAGAAATTGGAGAAAACTGAATTGGTAAATTCCCCCACTCAACTGATATTGCCCCATGCTGTCTGCCTCAAGAAACAGAGTTAGAGGTCACCAAGGTGGGTCAGAAGTCACAGAATACTTGAGCACCCCAGGGAGAAATAAATGGCTTTACAAAGTATGTCAGACCACATATGGGAAATTGAAGCTAGTGGGAGTCTAAGGGACACCCAGCCAGGTCTACAGAAAAACGCTCATGGAGAGAGCCATCCAGTTGATTTCTGCTTTGGTGTGCCACCTGAATAGAGTAGCGGTGCAGTTAGCACCAGATTGCACTTTTCAAAGCAACGGCTTAGATGTGGTCTCTCCCACTCAACCTGGTACCTAGACAGTGATCCTTGTTTGGAGTGGACTGAGAGCCAGGGAAATGTAACTGTGTGCTGAGGTTCCACACTGCATCCATGCTCACAAGATTTAGCTCATGATTTTCATCACCCCTATCCCCTCACCCTACCCCACCCCATCCCACCCCAGACCTGCACATCACTGGTGTCACTTGATGCTTTCTAATAGAGAACTCTGCTGGCTGTGTCAGTGCAGACCAAGGGCTCGATCACTTCATTCCCCAGATGATACAATATGGACTTGGATCAGAAAATCTTAATCAGGCATCCTTTGTGCTGGTCACTTTGACCAGAGTGTCTGGCCTCACATTACAAAAATTTCCCTTTCCAGGTCAATGATTTCTCTTTTTTTTTTCCCCCATGATAGTTTGCTTTGTTTTGTTTTTTTAATCTAAGAGCCAGAGGAGTCATCGAAATTTAAACCTTCCTGCAGCTGATCATACCTTCCCCAAGGTGTGATATCTACCATATCTCTATTCCCAAGTCAGGCTGCAAGTCACATCTGTCTCGATGTTACAAAATTATGAGAACTCCCTCCTTAACATTAAAATGTATGTGGCTTTTGAGGTGAGTCATTTGGGTATATAATCAGTCACACACAAGCTGATCCAAACTTCTTTATCTCCAAGACAGAGTACTTACACCTGTCCTCCTATTAGCACATATATAAATACAAAACAAAGCATCTTAAATGGCTCCAGGACCAGTAAAGAGCCACGTGACATCTTTGCAGAGGGCACTATTGTCTTCCCCCACTTGGCCCTGGAAATTCAGTCTACAATGTTGATTCCACTCTTAATATCGGCTATGTCTTCATTACCTGTCTCTATATTTAATAGGAATTTGGTTCTACCTCAATTCCATCCTCCCAGTCATTCTGACACATATTTTTGTTGTGTCCAGTACCTTGATATATCCATTACTATTATTCATATATTTTGTTGTTGTTGTTCTTTGATTTGGTTTAGTGTTCTTATTTTAACACTACCTGTGTATTAGTTTCTACATTCAATATTGGAGACATCTATACTAGAGTGGTGAGTACAATAAGAAAGCTCAACACAGAGTGCTTTAGAGAAGGTGAGGAAGCCTTTCTATTCTCTCCTGTACTGTCTTTTACCCTACAGCCATGAGATGATTATGACCAGGTGGCAAATTTCTTATAAAGAGGTTGAAAGCAGCTTGCCATATTAAAAACCCACCTTAGCAAGTGCCCTGGAACTCAGTGAGTCTTGGAGAAAAGCACAAGTGTCAGACATCAACAGTGCCGTGTGGAGACAAAACCACGTGTGGAAAAAACCTAAATGGGCTATTTTACACTTAACAATTCTCTAGGAAACCTATTAGAAGCTGATAGAATGCCAGGTTCCATTTTCCAGTTTTAAGCAAATGGATGAACAAAAAGCCCCTGACAATAGCTCATGAAGCATAAGGAGAATCTCATAGTGGATATTTATCATGCAAACAACAGCGAGTGGCCATGAATTCAAGTTACTCTCTCTTTGAACTGTAGTAGTAATTGAATAAAGGAAGATGGATGGACACTCTTGTTTGCTTCAGCAAAGCCTTAGGAATTACAATGCTTCTCCAAAATTCTGGATCCTGTGATGTTGTTTGACTATAGAACTTTCAGGAAACACATGATTGCTTATCTTAAATGATGGGTGCTCCTCATGAACACAGCATATGATTTAATTCTATAGCCATTACCACTTCATCCAGCATAAAGCAGAACTCTTTAATTGCTTATTGGGTTTATTGTCTGAAGTAATGTGATATCAATGATGTGAAGTAATTGCTTTTCAAACAGGGATCTACAATTTCTTTGACAACTCAAAATATACAATAGTTTCAGATCCTTTGTTTTTGTTTTAATAGTAATATAAAAAGTATAATGCAATATTCAGGATCATTTTATGACCATATTAAAATGCTGATCCAAGGTTCAAGGGCCTGCATCAGTTCTAAAGATCGTAGTTTTACTTAGTGACTTGTGGGCTATATGTGTATTCTTAGGTCCATGAAGGGTCTGGGCTTCTGAGGAATATCCATATCGCCAAGGACAGAGGCAAGAACTGATAAGGATGTTAGTTCATACTTTTGCAATTTTGGCACATGCTGTAGGTTCTAGTCTACCTTTGATGTTCCCTATTTTACCCCTGTATATCCTTTCTGCCTGCTCATGAGGAGGAATTTCAAGCACTAGTTTCAGAAGTAAAGCTTTTCTAGTAGCAAATACGGTGATAACTAAGCAACAGTTTTATGTTCTCAATCCATAAATAATTGCATTAAGGCAGATTTTAATAACACCATAATCTTAACCCTATCCTCAACTAGACCAAACAATTTTACAGAGTTATTAAGAGACATATTCAGTACCTGTAAGGCCTGTTCAAATGCTTAGTACACATACTTTCATTAGCAGAGTGGCCGAGAATTTGCCATTAGTAGGTGAGCCTGGACATCCAATAAGGTCACCATCCTTGCTTGTACGTATTATCTCTTTTTTGGCAGGAGAATAATTGTGTGATTAGGGACCATTTTGAGTGACAGACTACCTGTTCTGTAGAAACTATAAATCAGACTTATAGTTTGAAATGACAGGAGTCAACAAATACAGAGAGGAGGGTCATCTGACCTGAGTACCAGCTTCAGTGATCCATTTTGGCAAGTATTCTGGAAGTTTTAGGCAGGCACCACAATGGTCATGCACATACCAGCAAAGGAATAGAACAATAGGTAGTGAATGGGGCATTAAATCCACTTCAAGTGGGTACCAGCTCTGCCAGCATATATAGGTTCTTGGTTTTGATTAAGAACTCTTGTTTTTCTACAAACCAATAAGTGAAAATTAAAAATCTGTCATAATCGAGAAAGGAGATCAAATACTAAGATTTGACCTTAGCATTCATTAATATTACCATGCCAGAATTACTTGCTGTCAGAATCTTGGTTAAGAATGAAGGATGATATTATTTAACCAGCTAATAATGCTGTTATTAAACAATTTAGTACAAAGTACTATGTGAAAGGAAATCCTGCATTAGTATTATTGAAGTCAAAATATAAAAACAGATTAAATATAGAACAGAACCTGAGTCTACATTTTTCCAGTATTAAAACCAACACTGCATTGTGTTTAACAAAACACAATCCATAAGACAGTAAATTAATTTTACTAATGTAAACATTGGTTTTGTGTTTTTGTATGTATTTCTTATGTTTGTTTTGGTTTTATATTCCTATAAGATAGGCTGATCAGACATACCATTTTAAGTGGGACAGAAAACAATGGTCCCATTCCATTTCAAATGGTATGTATGGTCAGCCTAGTGTCACTGGGCTAAATTCGAGATGTCAGTAGGCTGGCCATACGTGCTGTTTGAAATAGGACAGTACCATTGCTTTGTGTCCTGTTTGAATTGGTATGTCTGGTCAGCTTACTATAAGAACTAAAAGTAAGCTATAAGCAAAGTTTAAATCTTTATTTGTATACATTTAAGCTACCAACATAATTATAGAAGTTATTTCTGTCAACAAATAGTGTCAACAAGAATTTCATTTTTCTCTATAACAGTAGTTAAAGTTGCTTGGAGGAGTGCATTTTAAGTAATTCTGATTTATTGGTTTAAAGTGGGGCCCTGGACACTAGGTTATTTCTAAAACCCAACTCTCAGTAACCAATAAAAACAATAGAAAAATGATAAACATATAGAAGAATTAAAGAATGTTGTTTATCAAATGGGCATAATTAGCCTTTGATAGAACATTACACTTGACAAATGTAAATGTATTTCAGTTGCACCTGGAATCTCCATTAAAGTAGATTACACATTGGGATTTTGAAATAAATCTCAGCAAACCATAAAATGATTGGAATGTTTCATAATACAAGCTCTGACAGCAACCTAATTATGTTCTAATTCAGTACAATAGCATACCCAGTATCTTTTTTTTTTTTTAGATTTATTTTTATTGTTTTTGACAGAGAGAGAGATACAGAGACAGAGAGAAGGGGGAGGGCCCAAAACAGTCTCCATAGTTGCACATCAGTTTTTCCATATAGTTTCATTCCACAGGTGGGTGCAGGGCTGCACAGGGCAGGAACTGGGCCAGGGATCTCACCCCAGTGAGAACTGAACTGGGGGCACTCCCCAGTTCAGCATATGGGTCCACATGGTCCAGGGCCAGGATTCGATCCTCGGTCCCCGGGGCTGCAAAGTGAGCACTTAACCCACTGAGCCATCCTGGTTTCCCCCAGTATCTATTTTTTAAAAAGACCAGGCCAAGGAATAGAAGTCATTAGAGGCAGGAGCATGGACCCCCTTGAGCTCATTGACATGCATGTAAGAGATCACTCAGGCAGTGCAATTTTTCTACAGCTGTCATGCAGACAGGAGTTGGCCTTCCCCAAGTGTGGATAGGAGAGGGAGGAGGGTAGAAGGGATTATGGTCATGCAAGATGAAACCAGAGGACAGGAGGAAGATCTGGAGGAAAGAATGTGGGGCCCCCTGGTGGTGTATGATCAAAGGCCCCTTAGGGAACTAGATAGGTTGGCTGGGTACTTCAGAGGAGGCATTTAGACTGAAATACTTAAAATCCAGATTGTGGTGGGATGATGTGGTGGTAACTACAAGACCTAGTCAGTGTTATCCAGAGGAATATAGTCTGAGCTGAATATGCAACTAAATTTTCTATTTTACTAATTTTAAAGTAAAAATAAATAAGATCAAATTGATTTTAATAATACTTCATTTAGCCTAATCTAGCCAAAATATTATTTCAATGTATAATCCAATATTTAATAGTTGAAAGCTTATTTGCACTGCTTTAAAAAAATCCAACCCAAGTTCCTCCAAACACCTTAACCTGTATCTTTTTTTCCTACACCTCTGTGGCTCTTATATGCTGCTATGTCCTTTCTCTCATTGTTTCCCATGAGCTTATCTATGCTGCATTGTATGTTCCATGTTTCTAAGAGAGCAGAGCTCTATCTCATACTCAGCACTTACAATATTGAACCATGGTTGTCACATAGAAGATGCTCAAAAGTAGGGGATGATGCTATTTATGCACAGTTGTTGAGTACATACCATACACAAAGCACTAATAGTTTTTCCTGCTGAAATTGCTCGAGGATAGGTGGGATCCAGACACCTTTGATCCACTTTCCATACCTGTGTCCAAACTTATCCTCTCTCACCACAGCTCATACAAGCAAGACAAACAGAGGCCACGGTGTGCAGTTTCTCCATTCAGCGAGCATGCTGGTGTGGAAAACCTGTCAAATACAGTTTAGAAACAATGACTACATTCCTGAATTCTTCCGGAACAGCAACTTTCTAGTGTGCCAATGTCATTGATGACTCAAGGTACTGGCTTGATGGGCAAAGATGGACATTGTCCTTCTATCTATGCAAAAGGAAAACGGGCCTTGCTCCCCTTAGGAAAAGCCCTTTCCCCCAGCAATGAGATAAAGACAGCACAAGTTATATCAGGACTGTCTTTGTCTACATTTAAAAGTTTAAAAACTTGAGATATAATTTGATCCCTGGCTACTGCTTAGTATAGGCTGAGCGATGGCCTGCCATCTGAGAAAGGTAGAAAAATCACACTGCCTGGTGGCTGAGAATAAAGGTCACAACCCACATTTCAGAACAAGTTCTCCAGCCTCAGTCTCACCTCTGACAGCACATTAGAATCAGACCAATTAAATCAGAATTTATAGGGATGAGACATAGGCATTACTAATTTTGATGCTCCCCGAATGATTTCAAAATACAACATAATTTAAACATTACTGAATACCATGGTAAGAATATTCCAGAATTTTCAGGCCTTTTTATACCTAAACTATATGGAGACATCTCCAAAACTGCACATGGATACTTAACTTTATATATCACCTTAATGGACTACTCAGATGGCTTAGTCAAACACCTTTCTAGGTTTGTGTGTGAAGGTGTTTCCAGATGAGATTAACATTAGAATCAGTAGATTGAATGAAGCAGACTGCCCTCCCTAATGTGATGGGCTTCATATAGTCAGCTAAAGGCCTGAATAGAACCAGAGGCTGACACTCCCATGAGTAAGAGGTTACCCCTCTTCTCAATGGCTTTGATCATGCTCTTTTCTTGCCTCTGACACAAATGGAAATATCAGCTTTTCTTGGGTCTCGAGTCTGCTCACTTTCATAACGGAATTTAGATCAGTGGCTGTTTGAGTCTCCAGATTACTGACAGCAGACCTTGGGACTTGTCAGCCTTCATAACTGTGGGAGTCAATTACAGATAAATATATATATATATATATATACACACACACACACACACACACACATACATACATACATATATATTTATATATATATTTATATAATATATATATATATTTATCTGTAATTGTATGTGTGTAATTGTATGTGTGTATGTATACACACATACACACAAACATACATATATATAGGATAGATATTATTACATGCAGGAATCATATATATTTATACATATATGTACAGAAATCTTATATACAAGGCCTGTCTGGAAAGTATCCAACCATGTAATGTGAAAAATAAAGGCATTTATAACTGGGTTTTTTTTCTTTTTTTTTTAATATTTTTTTCTTATTTTATTTTTATTGTTTTTGAGAGAGAGAGAGAGAGAGAGAGAGATACAGAAACAGAGAGAGAACTGAACTGGGGGCACTCCCCAGTTCAGCACATGGGTTCGCACGGGCCGGGGCTGGGATTTGATCCCTGGTCCCCGGCTCTGCAAAGTGAGCGCTTAACCCACTGAGCCATCCCGGCTTCCCCTGGATTTTTTTTTCTTGACAGCTCTCATATATATACAGAAATCTTTTACATACATATAGGAACCTGTTATATATATACAGAAATCTATTGTATATATACATGAATCTTTTTTACATATACAAGAGTCTTTGGGTTTAGGAACAAGGCATCTGCATGATTCTGTTTCTCTGGAGGATAACCTGACTAGTACTCTGCCCATGCCTTGGTCCCACCCTCAAATATTCAGTTTCAACTGGAAATACACAATGCAGGACCTTCATTAATTATTGTTATCATCATCATCATCATCATCATCATCATTATCATCAGATAGTTCTAAGGCCAGACTTTGCAGTTTAGACACAATTGAATAATTTCAAACAAATTACTTAACACTGTCAAAGTTTGTTATCATCTTGGTATGTAGGATGAGTATAAATATACTACTTTATAAGGTTATTGTGAAGTTTTGAGTAGTAAATGATAACAGTGCTTGAAACACAGATAACAGAGAATATTAATTTCCACACATATGTGTGAAATCACAAAATATTTTTTCATAATACTCACCATTTATTTTGAATATAACTAGAAAATATTTCC
The DNA here is from genome assembly GCA_004027555.1 of Craseonycteris thonglongyai. Lineage (NCBI taxonomy): Eukaryota > Metazoa > Chordata > Mammalia > Chiroptera > Craseonycteridae > Craseonycteris > Craseonycteris thonglongyai. Next base: position 13,058 of record PVKE010024638.1, on the reverse strand, counting down.
AAATCACCAATAGTTTAATTCCCTTCAGAGTACATTTGAGACCTATATGAGTCGTACCTACATCATTCTTTAGCCTGCCCCATAATGGTACACATTGTTTTTTGCTTCACTTTCTATTCATGATGGCAGCATTGGCCCAATACCCGTAGGCATTGGCGCAACAAACAGAACTTCCTCAACATATTTTTGCTGTTCCTAATTTATTGCAGTTGGTCACCTTTCTTCAAGCACTGAGTGCCTGAGTATCTTTCACTCTCAGCTCTGCTCCTTTCAGGAAACAGGTGGTGATAGTAAACCGTTATTAAGTGACATTTGAGACAGAATTTTTACCAAACACCACTTATTGGATATACTTGGTCTGAATACTTAACCTATGTTTATCATTCATGCCGTTATACTGTAATTCAAAATTTGAAATTTCTTAAGCAATATATTTGACCTTAAAATACTGCAGTGTTTTAAGGGTCTCCATTGGCTATAGGGTCTTCCTTTTTACCCATACCATCTCTATTATCTTTAAAACACACAAGTGAGCTTCTGTGTAGGAAGGTACTAACATATTTATGGGCATAAATTAATGGTTGTTTAAGAAATATTTTCTATACCAATTATTTTAGATTATTTAAATATCAATTTTACTTTAAATTATTGTTTTATTTGAATCTGAAACCTTGGTAATAGCAAATAACTCAAACAGTCTAAATAGCAAGTATGATGCAGTTATAATTATCTGAATATGTTAACATTTAAGAAACAGTCAGGCACATTACTGGCCTTTAGAAAAATAGAATGCTTCATGTAGACACTAATTAATCAATAAAATCCTAATTGGATTCTGTTAAGTATTGGAAATGACATTTTAATTTAAATATTTCATGTATAATCCTGACCCATTTCCAAGCAGCAATAAAAGCCAATCCAGGTAGTGTTCAAATTATAATTATGAATGCTATTACTCCCTTTATCTATATTAATATTGCAACAATTAAAGGGAATACAGAAAAGAATGACTAAGACTAGTCCTCCTGCACAGATGACTCATTTTGGAGAGTTGTTGAGAAATTCAATATTGTACAAAAATGGCTTTTAAAGAACATCAGCTTTGGAATTAGAAAGTCTAAAATTATATTGATTCTCTATTAGCTATGTTTGTACTTGAGATCAGTGTTTCCCTCTATAAGATGGGGATAGCAGCAGCCATTTTAAGGACTGTGTTGAAGATCAGAATTGATGTGCATGAGTGATTCAACAAGGATTGTACTCACTGGAGTCCTGTAGAACATGGCAAATGTATTTCAGAATACTGAAGTCTGCACTTATGGAATCTTAAAAAGAAACATTGGGCTCATCAGACCTTATGTGTATTTTTCAATGCAGGAACACTTTTAACGGCAGCTCCCAAACATTATGTTCCCATCTCTGCTTGAACACCTTTATTGCTTCCTAATTTATTTCCTCATGGGATACCATAGTTTCGTTGTTAGCAATGTTAGAACAGTCAGAAATTGACCATCTTATTGACACTCATTGGACCCAGTTATACCGCCAGCAAGGACATAAATCATATTTAAATGCTTTTCTAGAGAAATTATTCATAAAATATAATTAAGTGTTTGATAACAAACTTCAGATCTAAGGGGTCTTGGTTCAAATCTTAGCCCTATCATTAACTAGCTGTGGGCCTGTTAATCTCTGTATGCTTTAGTTTTCTCATCATTAAATGCAGGTGATGTATTTCTATCTCCTAAACATTTATGAATGTTATCTATTATTACTTTCTGTTTATTTCATTGTCCTTATTCACACTCTCCAAAATTTTTTGTAGAATATAATGTACAAGCTATTTTCCAGCCCAGTAAGTCTTATCTGCATACTAGTTTAAACACCAACACTTACTAACTAGGGTTATCACTTTGTGAGTCTAATTACTATGTTGTTTTGTGTAACTGAAACTAAAGGGTGTGGGGAGAATGTATCAACACCAACAACAAAAACCCTTTTAAGTTGACCAGTTTAATGTACATCTGTGTAAGATGAATTATACTTTCTAGATCTGTGTGACAACAAAATATTTTCCACCATACAAGTGAGAAAACAGAAGGTTAGAGATGAGGAAAGAAAAATTGCTCAGTCACCTAACTTGTACGTGGTGGGCCAGAGATTACAACAAGTTGCAGGTGCCACAGTACAAGCACTTAGAGGCTTTGCTAGAGTCTCTACAGCATCAGCCACAGTAAACAAAGAAAGGAAACCAGAAACAATGAAACCAGCATAGTGGGAAGCAGAGACCTTGGCTATAGAACTGGCCACTGTGAAAAATAACAATGCAAGCCAGGTCTATTGTCAACACAAAATGACTTGATCTGGTAGCAGCTAGAATGTTTAGACAGAGATACTCAGCAATCAGGCAAGAGACTCATGCTGGTTTCACTTGGGAAAGGCAGAACTTGATTTTAGACTTCATTGCTATTATACAAACATTCAAATAGTCAAACTTTTGGATACAGTGCACAATCTGACTGAGAGTAGATTTGAGATAGCCCTATATCTTATAATAACCTTCAAATCATATTAAATAATTAACCATCTCTCTTTTTTTACTTTTAATATTATTATAGAGCAATTCCTGATTCTCAGGACAAAGATGGTGCTACCAGTTAATGCTACCTGAGTTAAAACATGTCCCCAAAATATAACCCATTCTAAATGAACTGCAAGGTGATGTAGAATGACTGCTCTGGAGATCCAGAAGGTTATCTTGAATTATTTTTCTAAAATCACAGTCAGCAAATAATTGAGATAGTTTCTAGATCCAGACTTCTTTGCTTCAAATCCCATGTACTTTTGGCAATGTAAATTAAGCAATTTTTATAACATACATTAAGCAATTATAATGTAAATTAGGATATCTAAAAATACCTACTATAAGCTAGCATTTTAATAATTTGGTTATCTGATTTCTATATTTCAAATAAATTCTAATATAAAAGGCTATTAAATAATTGTATGATTTCATTTATATAAAATATCCAGAAATATTCAGAATAGAAAAATTCACAATAGCAGAGGAAAGATTTATAGTTACCAGAGGCAGGAGGAATGGAGGCTGGGGAGTGACTGCTTAATGAGCACCAGGTTTTCTTTTGGGGTGATAAAGATGTTCTTGAACTAGATATGGTGATGGCAGCCTAACACTGTAAATTTACTAAATGTCACTATGGAAAATTTTATGTTATGTATATTTTACCACCAAATACAAATTACAAAATATTATTTTAGGAATGTTTTAATAAACTTTAACATACCTAAAATATTTAGAAATATTTTATTTTATGGACGTTATTAGGATTTCACAGGCAGAAAATATTTAAGACAGAAAAAGACTTTTGTTCTGATCCTGGCTCTACCACTTACTAGCTATACGACTTTGGACAACTGGTTAGATTCCTCTGAACTTCATATAACACATAAGCTTTTTGTAAGATTGGCCAATACAGATCATACACCTTGCATAGTATTTGATATATAGTACGGGTTTAGTAATAGGCATAGTCACATAGTCATGGGCTCTCTGAAGTGATATAATAGCAAAAAGGTTAGTGATTTAGAGGTTGGTTTATTGTTAGAAAATTTGTTGAAAATGTGCCGCAGTGTTTCCCAGGAGCCTGGTTCTGGCATATTTATATTAGTCCACCAAGTTTTAGTCTTTTATTTTTCCCTGATCTAGAATTCAGTGCAAAGAATATTTTGACATTTAAATAAAACCAATAAGGGAAAACATTTACTCAAATTATTGAGCTTCTGGGGCTTATATCAATAATCCTGCTTGAAAAATTTTGTCTGTATGGTAAAAGATCAAGTTGGCATGGATAAAATATAAAGGATTAAGAGGAAAAACTATATTTCTGTTATATATATATATATATATATATATATATATATATATCAACATCTGTTGAAGATGAATGATTATCTTGTTAAAAACCATACGAAATAATATGTGAAACTACAGCTGCTAGTTATTATATCAATGAATACATTCAGCACTTACTATGTTTCTGACACTGTCCTAGACACATACACACATAGATGCTACTGTCATTTATCCCGTTTAAAAAGAAGAGAAAACTGAGGCAATTTGACTTGTTACTTCCCATTATTATTCTCATAGTAAGAAGCTAAATCAGGATCATAAATTGAGGTCATTTTCCTCCAGAGACCTTGGTTTTTAAATACTACACACGGGGAAGCCGGGATGGCTCAGTGGGTTAGGCGCTCACTTTGCAGCACGGGGGACCGAGGATCGAATCCTGGCCCTGGCCCGTGCGGAACCATATGCTGAACTGGGAGCTCCCCCTGTTCAGTTCTCTCTCTGTCTCTGTATCTCTCTCTCTCTCTCCTCTGTCAAAATAAATAAATAAATAAAAATATATTTAAATACTACATAGTAACTACTTCTTTGATCCATATTTCTAAGTTTAGTATTGGCTTGAGGCATTTTTAAATTGTAAGTTTATTTATTGATTTTTATAAAATATAAGAGATAAATAGAATTTTATATAGAATTATACAGTTAACTCATTCATAGCCTTAGATAATAAACCATGAATAGATTTTTTACATTCTTCCTAAGTTAAAAATTTATGAAAAGTTTGTTGTAGACAATGGTAATATTATACTAGGTGTTTAGAATTCTTTTCACAGCTTTTTCTTCTAGAGATTATGAGATTCTGTTTCATGGGGGAAAAATTAGAAGCTAATTGAGAACCAAATTACTTCTTAAATAATGTTGGGGAGAACCTTAAAATATTTCCAAAAAGCAGAACATATGATTTAGGATATCATTGGTTAAAAGTTACAGAGTATGCTTAAATGGTAGGGACTTTACTCTTGTATAACAAACCATCTATAGCAAGGCTATAGCAAGGCTTATATCAGCTTCTTATATAGCAAGCTTCTGGGGCTGATATCAATAATCCTGCTTGAATAATTTTGTCTGTGTGATAAAAGTTCAAATTGGCATGGATAAAACATAAAGAATTAAGAGAGGTTAAGAAGGTATAGAGTCTCAATATTGTCTCCTGGACATAATCAATTTCCTTTCTGCCTCCACCATGATCCTCAATACATTGATTTTCATTTTGAGATGTGTTGTTTCCTGTTTGCAAGATGACAACATCACCTCCAAACATTGCATGTGAAAACAATTGTGCTAAGAGACTAAAGAGAATAGAGAAAAGCTTTCTTGAAGCACCTCTTTACTTTTATTTAAGAGAAATATCATTTACAGAAGTCTTGAAAAATACTTTTTTTGTTTGATTCTTTATTGACCAGAACTGGATCTCAAGGTTACTTTTAACTGCAAGGGAACTGAGAAATAAAATAAATGATGTTATAAGCAATAGGAGGAACTCTGTCAGTAAAAAGAAGTCTGAAGAAGTTTTAAAATGTAGGTTTTATTATAACTCAGGAAAACAAAGCCAAATCTCCAAATAACAGAAGATAATTGCCATTAAATACATTGTTACTCACAGTTCAAATGAAGAAGCAGTGTGCTACACCATGGAGGGCCATACAGGGAAGCATTGGTATTGGTAAGAAGTCATAGAGATTGAGGAGAACATGTGGGCAAGAAATTTTATTATGATTTCCTTGGGAAAGGCAAGGCAAGACAGGATAAACAGTCTTAGAACTGGATAGTTTGAGTAAATTTGGCATGGTCTGGGCCTAGAGTTTTCCCCTAGTTGTATAGTATTTGGCCCTTGGCCTAGGGCAGGGAAATATTGCCCCAGAGTATGAAAGCCCAATAAAAAAGGTGGGAAGCAAAACTTGTAGCTTCTGGATTGATTAGTTTGTGTATGAAAGGCACACTCCTGGCAAATTGCTTGCTATCTCTACAAATTTGCCTACCCTGGGATGGGAAGTCAGATGCCAGAACATTAAAGTACAGAAAATAAAACCACTGAAATAAGAAAAGCCTCAAAACCACTGGTAAATTCTACTAGATATTTAAAGAAAAATTAATCTTTCACAAACTCTTCCAAAATATTGAAGAAGAAGGGATGCTTCCAACTCAGTTTATAAGGCTAATAGTACCCAAATCAAGATAAGGACACCAAAATAAATGATAACTATAGACCGATGTCTTGGATAAATATAGATAAAAATATTCTCAACAAAATTTCAACAAACTAAATTCAAGAGCACAATAAAATGATCATACGCCATGATGAAGTAATATTTATTACTGAGATACAAAGATGGTTCAACATACACAAACTAATATTTGTGATACATCACATAAATAGAATAAATAAAAATCAAATGTTTCTCCCAACAGATGCAGAAAAGGCATTACACTTAAATGATAAAAGGTCTCAACAAGTTGGGTATAGAGGACCATAAATCAATATGATACAGGCCATAAATAACAAACCCACAGCTAATATCATACTCTACAGTGAAAAGCCAAAAGCCTTTCTTCTGAGATCAAGAATAAGACAATGGAGACATAATCAAGATGGCGGCATGAAAGGAGCACTTGCAACCTCTTCTGGAAAGAACAACAAATTGAACAACTGAAATCCAACCAGAGATTTCTTAAGCAAACACAGCCTCGGGTGAGAGATCAGAAAAAAGTGAGGATAGTGGGAGAGAAGGAAAGGGAGCAGTGTGAAGACATGCCTCAGAAACTGAAGGAATTCTGCAGCACAAGGCAAATATTTCAAAAAATACTGAAGGATGATACTGGACCTGAAACAAAAAGTAAAAATAAATATGGATAAACTGGGACAACAAAAACATAAAAGAGGTGAAAGTAAAGGTTTAAACTTCCAAAGGAAATGGAGATAAAAAGCATTCTTAAGAAAAGGAACCACTGCATATATGAAAATTTATTTTACATAAAGTTTATTATAATGACTCAAAAAGAAATTAAAACTGGGACACATAACAAAAAAAATAGTGAGAAAGGAAACAATCATAAATACCATCAATCTAAAATAACTGACAGAAATTTAAAAAGCAAGGAAGCAATTTTAAAAAAGAGCTAAAAGGAAATAAAAGATAAAATGGCTACAGAAAATCCTCACATATCAATCATTGTCCTAGATATAAAAGGACTAAACTCACCAATAAAAAGACACAGAGTAGCAAGATTAAAAAAACAAAAAAACTAGATTAAAAAAACAAAACCCAACCTTATGCTACCTCCAAGAGACACAACTCACCCACCAGGACAAACACAGACTCAAAATGAAAGGATAGAAAAAAGTACTCCTAGCAAATGGCATCCAGAAAAAGGCAGGTGTAGCCACACTTATATCTGACAAAACAGACTTCAGGATCAAAAAGAAAATAAGAGACAAAGATGGACATTTTATAATGATAAAGGGGAAAATACAAGAAGACATGATGCTTATTAATATATATGCCCCCAAACCAAGAAATACCAAAATTTACAAAGCAACTACTAACAGATCTAAAAGGAGAAACTGACAAAAGCACAATTATAGAAGGGGACTTAACCATCCCCTTGACAGCCATGGACAGATCATCTGAACATAAAATAAATAAGAAAATAGCAGCTTTAAATGATACATTCATTACAGCAATTGGACATTGTTGACATTTACAGGACCCTTCATCCTACAACACATGACTACACATTTTTTTTGGTACACATGCGACATTCTGAAGGATAGACAATATGCTGAGACACAAAGCTAACCTCAGCAAATGTAAGAAGATTGGAATCATACCAAGTGTATTCTCTGTCAACAAAGCTTTGAAATTGGAGATCAACTACAAAATAAAGTAAGAAAAAACACATATACATGGAGATTAAACAATGTTATTTAAAAATAACTGGCTCAAAGGAGAAATTTAAAAAGAGATTTAAAAATACATAGAAATGAATGATAAACACAACATCAAAATTACTGGGATGCAGTGAAAGCAGTGAAAAGAGGAAAACTTACATCACTACACACCTATTGCAAGAAACAAGAAAAATCAAAAGTAAACAACTTAATATCACATATAAAGACTAGAAAAAGAAGAACAAAAAATACTCAAAGTCAATAGAAGAAAGAAAAATAATAAAAATTAGGTCAAAACTAAATGAAATAGAAAATAGAAAAACTATAGGAAAACTTAATGCTACAAGGAGCTGGTTCTTTGAAAAAATTAATAAATTGACAAACTCCTGGGTAAGCTCTTCAAGGGAAAAAGAGAAAAGAAACATATAATGCAAATTAGAAATGAAAGAGAGAGAGGGGGAAGCCAGGATGGCTCAGTGGGTTAAGCACTCACTTTGCAGCACCAGGGACCGAGGATCGAATCCCAGTCCCGGTTCCGGCCTGTGCAGACCCATATGCTGATCTGGGGGGTTCCCCCAGTTCAGTTCTCTCTTTGTCTCTGTATCTCTCTCTCTCTCTCTCTCTCTCTCTCTCTCTCTCTGTCAAAAACAATAAAAAAATATTTTTTAAGAAATGAAAGAAAGAAAATTACAACTGATACTACAGAAATACAAAGGATCATATAAGAATACTATGAAGGGCTATATGCCACCAAATTTTGCAACCTAGAATAAATGGACAAGTTTCTAGAAACACATAGTCTACCCAGAAGGAATCAAGAACTGGATAATCTGAACAAACCAATCAACAGTAAGGAATTTGAAACAATCATCCAAATCCTCCTGAAAAACAAAGGTCCAGGACCAGATGGTCTCACTAATAAGTTTTACCAGAAATTCAAAGAGAAACTAGCACCTACCCTCCTCACACTTTTCCAAAAAATTAAAGAAGAGGCAATACTTCCCAACTCATTCTATGAGGCCAACATTACCCTAATACCAAAGCCTGGCAAGGACATCACAAGACACAGAAAACTATAGACCAACGTCTCTGATGAACACCAATGCAAAAATCCTAAACAAAATGCTAGCAAATAGAATACATCAATGCATTAAAAAGGTTATACAACATGATCAAGTGCAAGTCATCTCAGGGTCACAAGGATGGTTCAATATATACAAATCGATCAATGTGATACAACACATAAAATAAAAGATGAAAACTATATGATTATTAAGTTGATGCAGAAAAGGAATTTGATAATATACAATATCTATTTATGATCAAAACTCTTAATAAAATGGGTATAGAAGGAAAATACCTCAACATAATAAAGGCCATATATGACAAACCTTCATCGAATATGATACTGACTGGGGAAATACTGAAACCATACTTTTTCTAAAATTAGGAGCAAAACAGGCATGTCCCCTGTCACCACTGCTATTCAACATAGTGCTGAAAGTTCTAGCCAGAGCCATCAGGCAGGAAATAGAAATAAAAAGCATCCAAATTGGAAATGAAGAAGTTAAACTGTCACTTTTTTCAGATGACACAATCTGTTATATGGAAAACCCTAAAGATTCCACCAGAAAACTACTAGAAATAATTAATTAATACAGTAAAGTTGCAGGATACAAAATCAGTGTACAAAATTCATAAACATTAATATATATGAACAATAAAACTTCAGGAAAAAAATAGAAAAATAATACTCTTTGCAATCACAACAAAAAGAATAAAATACTTAGGAATAAACTTAACAAAGAACGTGAAAGACTTACACACAGAAAACTACAAGACACTATTACAAAAAATTGAAGAAGATATAAAGAAATAGAAAGATATTCTGTGTTCAAGGATTGGAAAACTCAACATAGTTAAAATGCCCATATTACTCAAAGCAATATACTGACTTAATGCATTCCCATCAAAATATCACAGGATTATTTCAAGAAATAGATTTTTTTTAATCATCTGGGGAAGCCGGGATGGCTCAGTAGGTTAAGCACTCACTTTGCAGTCCCGGGGACCCAGGATTGAATCCTGGCCCTGGCCCATGCGGACCCATGTGCTGAACTGGGGAGTTTCCCTAGTTTAGTTCTCTCTGTGTCTCTGTCTCTCCCTTTCTCTCTCTTTCTGTCAAAAACAATAAAAATAAAATTTTTTTTTAATCATCAGATTTATATTGATCCACAAAAGATCCCAAATCACCAAAGCAATCCTATGAAAAAAAGAGTAAAGCTGGAGGCATTAAGCTTCCTGAATTCAGTCTATACTACAAAGCATTAATAATCAAAAGAACTTAGTATTAGCAGAAAAATACACATACAGACCATGGAACAGAACTGAAAACCCGAAAATAAATCCATGAATAGATGGACAGATAATTTTTGACAAAGGAGCAAAAAATATACAATGGAAAAAAGAAAGCTTCTTCAGTGAATGGTGCTGGGAAAATTGGAAAACCACATGCAAAAGAATGAATCTGGATTGTGAACTGTTACCATATACCAAAATTAATTCAAAGTGGATTAAAGACTTCCACATAAGACCAGAAACTATAAACTTCATTGAAGAAAACATTGGTACTAAACTCATAGACCTTGGGTTCTATGAACTTGACTTCAAAGGCAAAGGAAATAGAAGAAAAATAAATGAATGAGACCATATTAAACTCAAAAGCTTCTGCACAGCAAAGGACACCATCAACAAAGTAAAAAGGAAACGAACTGAATGGAAGAAAATATTTGTAAACAATGCCTCCAGTAATAGCCTAATATATAACATACATAAAGAACTTATACACCTCAACAACAAAAAAACAAATGATCAAATTTAAAAAAGAGTGGACAATCTGAACAGATATTTCTCACTATGAAGACACAGAAACAGCCAACAAATATTTGAAAAGAAAAAAATGCTTGGGGATGCCAGGATGGCTCTGTGGGTTGAACACTCCCCTTGCAGCCCTAGGGGCCAAGTCCTGTCCCTGGCCTATTTGGACCCAAATGATGAACTGGGGTGTACTTCCCACGTGGGAGGCCCCTGGTTCGGCTCCCACCACAGGCGTTCTTCCCATGCAGGAGGCCCACAGCCCAGTTCCCACCCTGCACAGCCCCGCACCAACCTGTGTGGAATGAAACTATGTAGAAAACTGATGGGGTACAACTATCAAGACTACTCTGGGTCCTCTCCATTCTATCTCTATCTCTCTGTCTTTTTCTGTCAAAAAACAATAACGTAAATCTTCTTTAAAAATTGCTCAACATCACTAGCAATTAGAAAAACACAAATCAAAAAAAACCACAATGAGATAGCACCTCACACCTGTCAGAATGGCTATAATCAACAAGACATGGAATAACAAGTGCTGGAGAGGCTGGAGAGAAAAGGGAACCCTCATACACTGCTGGTAGGAATGTAAACTGGTACAACCACTATGAAAGGCAGTATGGAGATTGCTCAAAAAATTAGTAATGGAATTGCCACATGACCTATCAATCCCTCTTCTGGGTATCTACCCAAAAAACCTTAAACCTTAATTCGCAAAGATATATGTACTCCAATGTTCATCACAGCATTGTTCACGGCGGCCAAGTCATGGAAACAAGCAAAGTGTCCTTTGATAGATAACTGGATAAAGAAATTATGGTACATATACAGAATGGGATACTACTCAGCAATAAGAAAAGATGAAATACAGCAATTTGTGACAACATGGGTGGACCTTGAAATCATCTTATTAAGCGAAATAAGTCAGACTGAAAAAAATCAAGAAACATATGACCTCACTCATAGGTAGAATAAAAAACTGAAAATACGGGGAAGCTGGGATGGCTCAGTGGGTTAAGCGCTCACTTTGCAGCCCCGGGGACCGAGGATCGAATCCCGGCCCCGGCCCGTGCGGAACCATGTGCTGAACTGGGAGCTCCCCCAGTTCAGTTCTCTCTCTGTCTCTGTCTCTGTATCTTTCTCTCTCTGTCAAAAATAAATAAATAAATATAAATAAATAAATATATATATAAAAAAAAACTGAAAATAACAAAGAAACAGAAACTCATCGACACAGTCAAAAGTTTAGTGGTTACCTGAGGATAAAGGGGAAGGTAGATGGGATAGTACAGAGTATGGAGTCTGGTCGGTGTCAGGGGTCGGGGCGGGTGGGGTGGATAGGGAGAAATCATCAAATATATGGTGATGGAAAGAGGTGTGACTCTGGGTAGTGAGCACATAATGCAATGCATGTACGATTTAATGCAAAATTGTGAACATGGAACCTATGTAATTTTTACCAACCAATGTAACCCAATAAATTTAATAATTAAAAAATAGATTATAGATGATAGATAGATAAATAAATAGATATAGATAGATAGATAAATGATAGATTAAAAAAAGACAATATTGCCCACTATCACCACTACTATTCAGTATAATCCTAGAAATCCCAGCCAGAACAATTAGGCAAGAAAAAAATAAAAATAGGGGAAGCCGGGGTGGCTCAGTGGGTTAAGTGCTCACTTTGCATTGCCGGGGACCAGGGATCAAATCCCAGCCCCGGCCCGTGCAGACCCATGTGCTGAACTGGGAGCTCCCCCAGTTCAGTTCTCTCTCTCTCTCTGTCTCTGTATCTCTCTCTCTCTCTCTGTCAAAAAAACAATAAAAATAAATAAATAAATATTTTTTAAAAAAGAAAAAATAAAAAGCAATCAAATTAAAAAGAAAGATGTAAAATTGTCTTTATTTGCAGATGACATGACTTGATATACAGAAAGCTCTAAAGACTTTACCAAAAAATTGTTAGAACTAAAAAATTAACTCGGTAATGCTATGGGATACAAAATCAACATGCAAAAATTATTTACATTTCTTATATATAACAATGAAATATCTGAAAAAATAATAAAGAAAATAATCCCTATACCAGTATCATCAAATAGAATAGAACACTTAGAATTAAATTTAATCAAAAAGGTGAAAGATTGGAAAAATAAAAACCACAGAGCATTGATGAAAGAAATTGAAGAAGACACAGATGAATAGAAAGATGTCCCATATTCATGGATCAAAATTAATATATTTAAAATGTACATTCTACCCAAAGGTATCAACAGATTCAATGAAAGCTCTAAAAAATTACCATATTATTTTTTACAATAATAGGAAAAAATGCAAAATTTGTATTGAAGCTCACAC
>PVKE010024637.1:0-23666 GCA_004027555.1 Craseonycteris thonglongyai | reverse complement strand
CATGTCTAGTGAAAACAGTCTGTTGAGTAGTTAAACTTAATTTTAGTTGATTTATTTTTTTCTTTCTTACTTCAGATTTAAGTGGATAATTCGTATCAAAAGTGGTATGACTTGTCTGAAAGTGATGTTCAACATGATGTTTTTTCGGCACTGCAATACTACTGCCACACAACAGGCAAACGCATTTACCTTTTAAATTCATGAAACAATATGATTCCTCCCAGTCTGTGTTAAAATTATAGGTTCGTTTTCTCTTATTTGGTCCACTCATTTTAGGACTAAAAAAATAAAAATAAAAATAGTTATAGAACTACAATATCATATCAAATTGCCACCATAATAATAGATTACCTACCTCGCTTTTAGTTCATTGAAAACAAATATCTCAAAACACTGTGATCCTAGCTAACCGTCACGACCCGATCAGTCCAGCAACCGCCATCAAAATGGCAACTTGGCGTCTCCCGGTTGGGGGGAGGAGAGTTTAAAGAGTGCAGCGGCTAAACAAGACGCGACATGTACAAAGGCGACAGCTAGGGAAAAACTGATACATACAATATCGCAAACATACCAACGAATATAATAAAGCTGTGTAGATACTCAAACAATATTTTAAAATTCTAACAAATGTATAAAAATAAATTATAGTTTTACTTAGTGTTTATGAAAAACTTCTGATGCAGTCAAATAATGGTGGGTGCACACAAATCGGGCTGCGGGTGCCATGGCGCCCACGGGCACGGGGTTGGGAATCCCTGCTCTAGGTCATCTAGATTTTCTCCTATGTTATCTTCAGCTGATACATTCCTGGATGACGCCTGGCCTACTCAAAGCCATCATATTTTTCAGATAATTCACATTTTTTAAATATCCCTGGTAAGTTACTTAAATTAAAATTTGTTTCTTATAAATAAGATTCAGAAAGAGTAAATATTAAAAAGATTCCAGAAAAGTTCTTAATGAATACTCATGTAAGAGCTATGGTTTTCACAAGAAAGAGGAGAAATAATAATAAAAGCATAGTTCTCTAGTAAGAGTAGATAATGTATACTTTGTATTATTCAAGTAATGTTTCTGATTTTGGGCTTCTGTTCAAATTTAATTTTATATTTTCTGGCAAAATATTCATCTATAGCAACTACTGTGCTCTTGAAATATAAGTACTATTCGTTTGTGTTTTGAACCTGGCTTTCCCTATATGAAGTACAGCATTTGTAAAACATGCTTGAGTTAGTTTGGAGGTTCTAGTGGGGGATCACAGTTAATCGTGATCACAGTTACCCTGACCAAAGAATGGTCCTCTCCTCTATCAGGGGAGGTTCTCTTATTTAACCGAGCACACAGCTTCAGGAGGGATCACATGGAGCAGAGAGGGAGTAAGGGGACACCTGCCTAGACAGCCAGATCAGCCGAATCAACTGTGGCAATCAATGGGGTGACAGATGACAGCCAGCTCGTCCTCACGTTCATGGTGATAAAAGGTGAACTGACTCTGGTTACACATAATGCAACACGTAGATGATGTATTAGAGCTTTGTACACTTGAAAGCTATATAATCTTGCTAACAATTGTAACCCCAATAAATTTAATAAATACATTTTTAAATTCAAAAACATAAGAACTAAACATCAGAAAAATATACTTGAGTTAGTCTATTAAACAGAGTATGTAGTCTGTTGATGTGGTTTATGAAATGGGAGGACTTACATGTCTGCAAGGTCTAATGTGTGTGAATTCTTTTTATTCAGAAAACTGAAGTCTATCTCTGATGTAGTTTTAGAGTAACAGAATGAGTGTTAAATTATGCATATATTTCACAGCAATTTTAGTGTATATGGATTAATTAATGTCTTTAATATTTATTTTAGCACTTTTAGCACCAACCATACTAAAGAAGGTAAACTGTCTTTCAGATTTCCTGGAGGAAGTTTTTGCTTTGGTGGTTACTTTTTCCTCAAAAGTGGGAACTATGCACTCATTATGTTAAGTGTTTATCGTGTACAGTTCTCATTTGTTAGTCACATCACTATCTGAAAGTAGTATACAAATATAGAAGTAAAATCAGGAGAATGGCAATTTTAATATGTTTTCTTTCTCTTTATTAATATCGGTGCAGTGTTTATCTTCCTGTTTTCTCATGAGTCATTAAAATAGTATACATTTATAAAGTAATGTTTTTACATGTCCAACAGGTAAAGGGATTAAAAAGTTTGAAGCTGTTAATATCTGAAGAGGTTTATTAGGAAAGGTGATATTATGCTGCTGATATTGCCTGTTGTGTATGTTCTTTAAAAAGTCAAGATCCAAGGTGTGACAGAAATATCTAAATAATGAACTGAAAACTCATCTGTAAATTTTTTTTAATCACATAGAAACACAAAATCATCACAGAGAGTTTTGCAGTTATTCCAATAAAATCCACTGGTGATGTAATATTTTTTTTAATAGCATGCCATGTGTCACCATAGTTACAGTCAAGATGGCTTTTTATGTATTCAGTGGACGTGTTCTCTTTCTGAAAATAAAATAAGAAGTGCTCCTTTCAAAAGAAGGAAGGACCAGCCACTTTGCATGTTATTTAGCCTTATGTTTACTAACGTGAAGAGCATCTGCCCATGACAGCAGGTGCCTGACAGTTTCCTGCCGCTTAGCAGGAATCAGCTGTAGAAGGATGGCTGCATTGTGTGAGGGCCAGTGGGTTGCACACTTTTCCTGGAAACCACCTAGCAGAGCTCATGTGGCAAATGATGCATGGAAATAGGAGGGCAACATCTCTCACACTGTAAACCGTCTGTTCTCTTAAACCACACACATTAAAAAAGAAACAGGTATCTGTGTATAGGCTGTTTTCCTTTATTCTGATTTCAGAGCATTAGTTTGAGCTTTGCAATATCTAGTT
This sequence comes from Craseonycteris thonglongyai, assembly GCA_004027555.1. Classification (NCBI taxonomy): domain Eukaryota; kingdom Metazoa; phylum Chordata; class Mammalia; order Chiroptera; family Craseonycteridae; genus Craseonycteris; species Craseonycteris thonglongyai. The sequence goes on along the minus strand of PVKE010024637.1, from coordinate 20,766 downwards.
GCCTTATCCCTGGTAGGATGAGAAGATCTGTTTGAAAAGATGTTCAAATAAATGGGAAAAGAAGAAAGACATACAAAGAAGTTACATAAAAGAGATATTCTGATCCCCAGGAGGAAGGTACCTTGCTGGAAAATGAGACCCGATTTTTTTTTTTTGTTTTGTGTCCTCCATCTCTAGGACTATGAATCCTTAAAAAAAAATTATTTTGCTTTTGAGATTTTATGTCTAATACTCAGCTTGACCTGAATCGCTTTAGCTATTATTATTGTTCAGAATTCACAAACTTTAACACTTTCATTTTAAAATGCTGTTTTTTTAATAATAAAAAAGAAACTTACTAATTATAATTGTTTAAAAGTTCATCCCACTGTTGAAAAGATAAATGAGTCCTTTTTATGAGGTGGAGACAGGTGCTCTGTCCTAAGACTGAATAGACTATGCAAATATAATTTAATTGTGTATTTTTTTTTTTACAAGTGGTTTGGATTTTTAAAAATAATTTTTCTTTTTCAATTATAGTTGACATACAATATTATATTAGTTTCAGGTGTACAACGTAGTGATTAGACATTTATCTAACCTACAAAGTGATCACCCTGGTAAATCTAGTACTCAGCTGATACCATACATAGTTGTTACAATATTACTAACTATATTCCATATGCTAAACCTTACATGCCTATGATTACTTTGTAGCAACCAATGTGTACTTCTTAATCCCTTCCCCTTTCTCACCAATGCTCTAGCCCCCCTCTCTGTATATATGAGTTTATGTTTTATTTATTTTGTTCTTAGATTCTATGTGTAAGTGAAATCATATCATTTGTCTTTCTCTAACTTAGTCTACTCAGAATAGTACCCTCTAGGTCCCTCCATGTTGTTGCATATGGCAAGATTTCATTCTTTTTATGGTTGAGTAATATTCCAGTGAATATAGGTACCACCTCTTTTTTATCCATTCATCCACTGATGAACACCTAGGTTGCCTCCATATCTTGGCTATTGTAAATAATGTTTTGATGAACAGATGGATGCACATGTCCCTTAGAAGTAGTGTTTTGGTTTCTTTGGATAAATACCCAGAAGTGGAATTACTGGGTTCTCGTTTATCTCTTGTTATAGCCTTTTTTTTTTTTAAGTCTATTTTGTCTGGTACAAATATTGTGACCCCAGCTTTTTTTTTTTTTTCTTTTCCATTTTCATGAAATATCTTTTTCTGGTTTTTTTTTTTACTTTCAGTCTGCATGTGTCTTCTGATCTGAAGTGAATCTCTTGTATGCAGCATATATATGGGTCTTGTTTTGTTATCCAATCAGCCACCCTATGTATTTTGATTGGCACATTTAATTCATTTATATTTAAAGTAATAGTTGATAGATATGTAGTTGCTGCCTTTTATTATTAATATGTTTAATCTCCCCCCCCCTTTTAATTTTCTTAAAGAAGCGCCTGTAACATTTCTTATAACGCTAGTTTGGTGGTGATGATCTCCTTTAACTTTTCCTTGTCTGGGGAGCTCTTTATCTGTCCTTCAATTCTAAGTGATAGCTTTGATGAGTAGAGTGATCTTAGGTGAAGCGACTTGCTTTTCATCACCTTGAATATTTGATGTCCAAATCCCTTCTGGCCTGCAAAGTTTCTGTTGAGAAACCAGCTGACAGTCTTATGGGAGCTCCAGTGTAGGTAACTAACTGATTTTCTCTCACTTCTCTTAAGATCTCTCTTTCTTTGTCCTTAACTGGTGGGCACCTGTGTGTGCAGGCTGGGTGGGGAGAGGGCTCAATAAAGGAACAATGGCTTCTGCCAGCACTTATTTCTGGGAGAAAGCTGCCCCTCCAACCCTCTCCTTGAAGTCAAACAATTCAGTTTCTCACCTTCCTCGTGCCATACAAGCTGCTTCTCCAGTGCTGTAGCTCAGAGTGAGCCTGTCATCAGTAAGTCCATGCACAGGCCCTTTAAGAGAAATGCCTGGGACTCCAGCTACCCTCCATCTCAGCCACAATCTCGGCTGGTTTTCACTGTCAGAAATTGTGGGAACTTCTCTCCCTGGTACTGGCACCCTGGGCCGAGGAGCCTGGTGTGGGGTTGGGACCCCTCACTCCTTATGGCAACCTACACAGCCAAGATATCCCTCTCAATTTTGATTGGTCACATGCAGGTAGGAGACCAGCACATATAGCCTCTCTGTCCCTCATACAAATCTTGGTGTGGCTTCTTCTGAATATCCTTTGTTGTAGGACTTCTCTGTTCAGCTAGCCTTCAGGTGATTCTCAATGTTGTTCATTAGTTTAGTTGTGATTTTATGTGGTCATGAGAGGAGGAAAGCACAGCATTTACTTACTCCTCCATCTTGACTGGAATCCTTGACTATCATTTTATTATTTAGATTTGTCATTACTCCTCTTATTTAAAGCTTTTTGAAAGTTATTAATTAAGCAAGCACAGTCAACAGAGTCTTCTAATATCTACTTTTAAGGCATTCATATTAAAAACCAGACATCTAGGTCTAAAGTGTGTATCCACATAAAAATATGTACTGCAATTTTACAAAATTTTTGAAGGAGTGGAGTAAAGAAAGTCCACAGAGCTCTATACAACCACAGCTAGATTTAAAAAGATGAGGTCCTATTGTCAAAAATATGAATATGTGAAAACATTGGTAGTTCTGGTAGGAAAGGGAAGATTGAATGAACTAAGGAATTCTTAAAAGTTTTCACAGAAGTAACAATTATCTATTAAGTTTCTAGTAAATAATCATTGCTGTAATCTTAACTATATGGAAACTATTTTACAATAGCAGCTGCAGCAGCAGTAGCAGCAGCAACAAACAGCATTTATTGCACGCTTCCTATTTGCCAAGCTCTCTATTAAATACATTTTCTGGTTTGCCGCACCAATATATGACAACACATGACAATATGATAAAATCCAAGGTCATGCTGATTGACTGTAAAGCCCATATCTGAATCCCTAAATTGCCTGATAGAAATTAAGTAAAACATAAATTTCAGATTGCCCTGATGGAGAGCATCCCAAAATACACAACAGTAAATATTAGGTGCAGGTCTTTACATGACAGCTTCACAGTGGGATAAAGGGGGAAAAAAAATCAGTGAACACCACTCTGATTAGTTACTTTTTGGTGGATCTTTTGAGCTGACCACTGAAAAGCAGGTAGCATCTATTGGTATGAAAGGCTGTGAGTAGGTGGAAAAAGAGAATTCCACTTTCAAAAAATTAATGGAACAAGGCGTAGAATATAATATACTCATGAGGCTGGATTTGATAGAGTATGCATTAGCAGAATTCAATCCAATTCAAAACTGCTTTTTTTGAGTGCCCCCCACTTCCCCCATAGTCTGTCCCAACAAGATATTTTAGCAGAAATCACTGTGTTGTGAAGAAAATTGCTGGTGGAAACAAAGATGCGAAGAGTAGTTATTTGAAACGTATTCTTGAAAATGATTCATTCAACTACGTATGATTTTTTCTGTTAAAAGGATTAGCTACATGAATTGAATAGCTATGCACATTCAAAGAATGAAAATGTCCTTGTACCTGGGAAATAATAAAATGGACAAAGTTGTGGGCATTTTCAGTAAAAAATTTTTCTTGATGCAAAATGTTTCTTTTGGAGTGACCACACCAAATATGGTGCAATGCACTGTCCCTTTCACTTGCTTCTTCAGAGGTGAAGAGGAAAATACTAGAAAGTCTAAAGGAGAAGAACAGGTCAATGTAGAATGAGACTAAAATTTCAGGTTCATCTGCTAGACATTAAATAACTCATTTATATTACCAGAGAAATCCTTAAAATAAATCTGTCTATACTCTTTTTTAATTTCATAAAACTATATGCTTTTAAGTTATTTTTAACTCAGTGATGTCAGAATAGAAAAAAAAATTAAGTAGGTGGTTACAAATTAAATAACATGTCCTAGATCAATGGAGCATGTGGATGGTTAAAATGAATGTGGATGTTAGGTCGTAAGGTTGATAATCTTTAACTTTTTTTTTTTTAAAGCAAGCCCATCTTTTAATATATTTTTATTTATTTATTTTGACAGAGAGAGAGAGAGAGATACAGAGACAGAGGCAGAGAGAGAACTGAACTGGGGGAGCTCCCAGCTCAGCACATGGTTCTGCACTGGCTGGGGCCGGGATTGGATCCCCGGTCCCCGGTGCTGCAAAGTGAGCGCTTAACCCACTGAGCCATCCCGGCTTCTCCTAACTTTTTTTTTTGAAAAGGTATATATCATAAAAAACAAACAAACAAAAAAAAACACTGTTGCTTTCCCTTCCTAGATAGACAGACAGACAGACAGACAGATAGATTTTTAGCATAATGGATATTTTAAATATAAAGTATATCATCTTGTAATAAGAGCTTGGCACTTAATTTGAATAAATTCAATTGAATAAACTTGCTACATTTGACTTATTTTTTATTATTTCTTTATGGAAAAGCAAAAATATTATCAGTTACTTGCCCTGGTCTGTGGATGGGACTGGGAACACCTGATCTAAATCAATGGCTTAAAACCATTTTATAATCTGAGTAATCACAAGACAGAGTATGTATCCTCAGTAGGATACAAAACGAAAATAACTTTATTTTGTTTCCACACTGAACTTCAAACTCATTGTCCTAGGTTTATCTTCCCTATTTTTTATCAGTGTCTCAAGCATATTCTCTAAATATTTATTTATTTTCAGCTATTAGAACAGTTTCATTTCTGTTATTTAAAACTCCTAACAAAATTTAATCCAAATCCCTTATCCAATTCAAATTTAACATCCCTCGTAACATTGGCCACCCCTAGAATTCTCAGACCAGCAGTACTAGAGCTGCATGGTCTTTTCTTTGTGCTCTCATTACCTTTACTGATACTTGCCCACTGCTTTTGATGCTTCTGGCTGCTATGGGATCAGTCTCAAGAAACAGACTGAATTAGAAAGGACAAATTCCTCTTTGCTTAGTGCTGATGTAATCTAGCACTATATGGAGCATGACCAAATTCTGGCCATCTCTTGCATAAGGCTTTTTCATGTAATTTTGAGAAACTTCCTTTGGGGACTGTTGCACTGAAATGTTACCTGTTATAGGTAATAGTCTATTTAAGTAACTTCTTTTCTACTAGAATATATGGACTTGGAAAACAGATATTTTGGGCCAAACTTCTGTAACATATTCAGAGGGTGACAAAAAAAAATGTATACACATTTTAAGAAAGGAAAAAAACTGTATTAACATTGTAATACTCAATATATACCAATAACAAAAGATGAATACAAGTCCCGTTTGACTTCTCAATTACAAGAGGTACTCAAATTGGTTACCATCAGGGTCCAGACACTTCTGATTACAGGAAACTACTGCTTGAGCAACATGCACAACAGTGTCCACTTGTATCACTGTGTATGTTGTTTCAATTTACCATGTGTCTCAAATTTATCACAAATGCATGCAATTGTTAGGTGTGTTGGAGGTTCTATTGCATACTTACACCTCCATTATCATTGTAATTCCACAACATCCTTGAATTTCAAATACTACTTCAAAATCGTCTTGTGCTCCTCTAATAATAGTGCTGCCTGTTGCATGGTGATGCTAACATCCATTTGATTAATGCCATCTTTTGAGCAAACGTCATGCTACACACTGCTAGTATGATTCAATTCACCTTCGAAAAGTGTTACATCGATAACATCTCTTAAAATATGTATACTTCTTTTGGCACCTGTGCTATACACATTTCAAAGAGCAAAGGCCATGGGAATGCATTCATTGTTTCCCCAATAACCCAGACAGGTCACACTCACCACTCCCTTCTTTCTCTGTCCTGTTCAGTAGGTAGCTAGTCAACTGCTCTCCTTGAGATTTCAGGGGAGAGTTAAGTAAATCTCTATGTCCTGCCCAAAATGCAGAGCGTGATGTCAAGTTTACCAAATATTTGTTCATTGTGCTCAGTGATGGTGTTGTACAGGGTCAAATCTATTTCTATAGACTAGCATATGTCCAGCTAGAAATACAATTCTGGTCTCCCCTCTGGAAACCAACCCAACCCTACATCACAAGCACCATCACAGTCCTTGCAAGAAACATTTTTTTTTTTTTAGATTTATTTTATTGTTTTTGACAAAGAGACAGAAACAGAGAGAGACAGAGAGAAGGGGGAGAGCCCAGAGCAGTCTCCACAGTTGTGCTACTTCATTTTTTGACATGGTTTCATTCCACACAGGTGTGCGGGGGCCAAACAGGGCAGCAACCAGGCCAGGGGCCTCCTGCATGGGAAGCTTGCTCCAGCAAGAACCGAACTGGGGCCACAGCCCAGTTCAGCATATCGTTCCACATGGGCTGAGGCCAGGACGAAGACTCGATCCTCACACCTTGGGGCTGCAAAGCCATCACTCAACCTGCTGAGCCAATCCGGCTTCCCCTGCAAGGAATTCTCTTGATGCTCACTTTACTGACTTGAAGTGGGTGAAAGAGAATGACCCAGTTCTTTCTACTGAGACAAAAATGTTTTCTCTCCTCAATGAATCTCTGTCCTTCTTTTATTATGATACATTGTGGTACCTGGACCATTTTTTGTTTTCTCTTAATAAACCATGAAGAGATGTAGCCTAGAAAGGTAGAAACTTATCACCCATAATGCTGAGAGTTGGAGCCTCAGACAAAAATCTCTGAGACAACAGAAAATATCATATCTAAACTTTATTTATACTTTCACCAAATCATTTCTTTGAATTTTGGGGAAAAAAACAAACAAACAAAAAACATTGATCTAGACAAACCAGAGCTATGAATTCTAGAGAAATTTATAGAAGTTAAAGTTAGTTTTAAAACTCAAACTACTGAAAGAATGATAGGAAATGACCCAGCTCTGTTTGATTTCAGAATGGGCTTCCATAAGAATATTTTTCTGTCTTCTATTTGGACACTTAATTCTACAAAGCCAGTACTTCGTGAAAATGATTCCATGAACTATCTTGAGGCTGAATTTGAAAGTATGATGTGTACTTCCCAACAGAAAACACTGCTATTCAAGTCTCAATAGATTGCTATGTGAAATTTTCCTTAACACTTCTGCAATACAGGCTCTCTTCAACTCATGTCTCTGGCAAAATAAATGGATTGTTTATAGCCCTTATAGAACTTGTTTTTGGAGGAAGAGGTACCATTTCCATTTTATAGTTCAAAATAGCCAAAATTAATATTTTGATTCTGTGTAGGTCTAGCATCTGGGGCAAACTCTAATCTCCTTTTATTACCAAGCAATATATTAGAATCTGTCTCAATATGAATGTCAAATTTAATGAAAAACCGAGCATCATGGAAGTAGATAAATGGCTACAGCTTCCACCTTTGGTCTTGCTTTACTCGTTTATCCAGTTCATCAGTTCAAACTGGGGTTTGGGAGGCCAATGACAGCTGGTGATTTATTATTGATGGCAGTAGTGACTATGATATATCAGTATCTATCTACTGGGTATTTTACAGAGACTGGAAAAATAGTATTACATGATTTTAAATGTTTCCATCTTCAGCTGATATGTCTGTGATTGCTTCCTACATAAACAGTGATTGAGAAAATGAGGAGCATCATTTTTATGGTAGTGGTTGAACATGCAAAACTGTTCAATTGAAAAATAAAGCAAAGTAAAGGCCACTGTATTTTTTTTTCACAACATTTTTTAGAAATGTGATATAATTATGTTTAGATGACTCTGGATAATATTGGGGTTACAAGACATTAATTTTTAAACAAAGTGGAGCCATTATATATTAAAATGGTCAATTAAGGAAAATGTAAATATGAATTTGGTTATAATAGTTTAAAATCCAGACTTAATAATAATATTAAAATTATAACTTATTGCAACAGATGTACATTTTATTTAGAACCTAAAATTATTTAATTGCAGAATTTTTGATAGCAAATAGAAAAAAAAACTTATTTCTATTTATACCATTTTTCCTACAGAGATAATATTAATTTATTTAAAACTTGAAATTGTTCAGAGACCTTTATCCATTTTATATTCACTAGAAGATGTAAAATATGTAGGATATGAGGAAAAGTTCTAACTTTTTCATTGTGGAATTGCAAATATTGAGCGAGAATTTTCTTTCTTAGTTCAATTCTCTTTTCTACGCTAGGTAAATTGTGGGGGGAAAATAGATAATTTCATAGTTATTCATCAAATTAGATAGGATATTGCCTTACTCTAGCAAAGTGCTTAACACATGGTGAAAATTGCATATGTATTTGTGAAATAAACATATTTCTCATCTAAAACTTAATGAAAAAGGAAAATATCAAAACAAAGAATATGTGTTGATTCTTACTACAAAAATGGTTGTGATGACAAAATGCGGCATTAAACTATGGAAAATAACCACACTTCATGTTTCAACAGTGGCTACAGGTCACATTGTATTGTTCATTACTGTGTCTTTAGATAATAGATTTCTTCTATATCTCTTTAGATGCAATTCAAAACAAATCACAATCAATATACAAATGCTATACTTAATATATAGTAAAAGGCAAAGAAAGAAACCTATAGAATGTAGCAATGTTTACTAAAAGACATTTCTGTATTTTCTAGGAAAGAAAATATCCTATTCAATGTTTATCTGGCTAGTCATTTGGCATCATCAAGTATCATATTACACATTTGTTTATCTAAATGTATTGCATTTATTTATAATAAATAATATACTTAAAATGAGGGTATTAAAATATACATAGACCTACTAAACCAAGGCTACAAAAAAAAAAAAAGAACTAAAACATACAAATCATAAAGGGCAGTGTCATTATTCTGCCATTATTTAGTCTTTCACAGTCCCTCTTAGCAGAATCTCCCTTTGAAGGAACTTCTATCTTATCTGAATGAAAGACCACACAAGATCTCCTAGATACATTACAGTTTCCTTACACTAGTTTCTATATAGGGCCTCATATACGTTACATTGAGTGATGACATATCAAAGAATATTTATTTCTTATAATCTCCACTGATAAAAGCCTATGCCATGGTATTACAATACAACTTGGCATTCACTCACAACTTTCCCTTATAACTGCCCTGTGCTTTTCAAAAAGTGTTTCAATAGGTTTGCTATATGCTCATAGGAACTTGTAAATAAGAAGAGATTATGCTGCCCTATTAGTTTTATGGGTGTATATGTTCAGCACCTCTGGTTGCAAGACAAAGAAACCTGTACTACTCATTGTATGGTTTAGATACTGGGTCTCTTTTAATCCTTATCACATCTGGTGTCTTACTCTCATAGAATTTTCTGTTATTGCTGCTGTCGTTTCTGTAACTGGGCCTCGTGATCTTTGGAATAGTAAATTGGTTCAGACAGAATGAAAGAGAGACGTCTCTCTGGGTTCACATCAAAGCCCTATATTCTACTATTAAGATTAGTCCATTATGCCTCCATAGTTTTAGCTCAGGTATTTCTCTGTTATCTTTCATTTTAGCTTCCTTTACTTATGACCTTGTATTTTTAGTGTTTCTTGTTTAGATTTCCTGAAAATAATTTGGACTGGCCAAATTTATTTAGAGCTATTTTTTGTTTTGTTTTGTTTAATGCCAGAACGTGATCTCAGTTGTTGAATATCATATGGCTTCCCTTACTTAAGGACCCATGCTTCATCCCCTAGGAGAGGATTCCTCAGTGAAGGGGGGTTAACTATTATAATTTGCTCTACTCCTCACAGACTATATAACCTAGTAACTAAGATGATGATAACATGTTAGGATAGCTGAGTTCATTTTGGTCCTCAATGCCAATGAGACATTCTTTGATTTTTCCCTCTTTGAATCTTCTGTTTACTTGCTACAGTAATTCCTATGTACTTTTCTTACTGCCCTTAACCTTCCATCTGTCCAACTCTTTTATTTTTCCTATTTTTAGTTCACTCAAGTTCTATCCCTTCATCTTAGGAACCTGTTTATATTTAGCCAATCTAAAACCAAAATATAATAATTTACGATTCTTTGTTTCTATGATGAACTTGAGTTCTCACAGGATGTAGATCTCAAACTTGGACTTGAGGAAATGCATAAAAGATCTCCAATAACAATAAGGCCAAATATTTATACGAAGTGAGAACAACTTAAATGTGAGTTAATTTTGAAAATAAATTAAAAATTAAGAGAAAAAGTGCTACTTTCTGTTAATTATCTGGAAAACTGATGTTAAAGATCTGATTATAATAGGATACGGTAGTTACTAACATGACTTAAAGAGTGGGATAACTGACATAAAGTAATTTATTATAAGGTCAGACACATAAAGATGTACAAATAAAATCAATTTAACATGTATAGATTTAGAATGTGAACCGAACTTGTGTCTGTCATATAGCACCTTGATGAAATATATTAATTGTGAGTCATATTAGTATATTTTTGTCAAATAGTTAAACAAAATGTAGGCATGGAACTGATTTATTCAGATTATATGAATAATCTCTGTGCTTATATTTCTGCTTGAGATTCTGTTATTTAGGGCTGTTACGACTATGAATGATAAAATACCAAATTACATTCTATTTTTAAAATGGAATTCTAAGACTTATATAATTATAGAATTCATAGGGATGGGTGTAACTGGTTTCAATCAGCCTAGATTTGGGATGTCAAATGTTAGCATCAGAATATTATTCCTTTCCATTTTGTACCTCTTCTTTTCTTTCTGTCCCCTGTTCAAGTTAGCTCACTCGTGAAAAGTTAGCTATTATAATCAAAGTTTCTTTTAATATTCTATTATCTAACAATTCTACAGAAAGTAAGTACTTTATTTGGAATAATGTGAGCAAAGTTCTTAGGACTGTCTCTCTTGACTGACTTGGGCCAAATGTCTATCCTTGAAATAAATGCTTCAGTTCAGAAAGTGGAAAGTGCTGATTGACCAGGCCTGAGCTCTGTGCCTACCACTAGGTAGAGAAAGTGCCGAGAGTTACAGGGTATCGGTACCACCCAGGCCAAAATGCACAAAAAATGACAATGGGGGTGGTGACTTCCTCCTCCAAAAGACAATTCTTATTATTAAGGAAGTAAAATGTGGCTACCCAAAACAATTCATAACCAATTGAAAGATTACTGAATGTAATCTATCCATAAGAGATTAAATGCTAAAACCCAGATTAAGAGATTTCACCAATGTCATTATTTGGTTCACTGGAATTAGTGATGGACCCCAGATATTCTGACCTCTAGTTAGGTGTCAATTCTATGCATCTTCTGTAATGCACTATTTGTGATGACAATGGGATCAGGGTTTTAGGTCTTAGGTATATTCTATTTTCTTTTAAGATGCATAGTGTTCCACTTCTGGATGAACTGTGGAATTGTACAAATGTTAACACATTAAAACAATAGAGAAGATGGGTGACAGGAACTACGAATATACAAAAATTCGAATTTACTCAATAATATACTTGATGCAACTTTCCCCATTTGGGTATCCTGCAACTGTCTGCCTGGCTTCCAGGTGTTGTTAGAGTGCCAACATTTAAAGGGGACAGTTTATTTCTCCCTAGGAAACCACGTCATTGACTCTCTAGAATATCCTACATAGCTGAAAATGTTAGATCTTGGATGTTGTCTATAAGAAATAAAATAGAATCATTACCATCTTATTTTATTCCATATTTATATTTTCTAGGACTTTAAAGACCTTGAATAGTCATACTACATTCTTTTATATGTTTTTTTGGTGCTACTATATAAAATGATACTTAGGAAACTAGTTTTGTTTATATACATTTTACAATAATCTATGCTAAATAGAATGTGAATAGCTATCATAATCATGTAGTAGATTTTATACTAAAGTCAGCAGCAGATTGTTCTATTTTCATAATTATTTTGTGGGGAAAAAGCTGATGAGATCATGGATTTCACTGGTCATCATAGAGATTAGTCAACATCTCTTACTGCTTGATGGCAAATGAAATTAGATGCAGAAAACTGAAGCTATCTTACAGAAATCTGTGACATTGTAATTAGGTATTGCAGTGTCTGAATCTATTTCTTACCCATTTCCTTAGTAACAAAGTACATAGTATTCTATTCTATTTAATTCACAAGCCCTCTTGTTCGGAGAGAGAGCATGATTGATGATACATTCTGCTGTCCTTCATTCCCCCAAGCTGATACTGTTTCTATTGCTCTGAGCTTACAAAATGAATATGATACTGATGTCTTCATTCTTCCTTCTTATACTTTTGGATTTAGTTGTGTGTATGTAGACAGAAGTTGATGAGAGATTTCAAATGATTGCTTATTCCGTAAACTCTCTAGAGTTCTGAAGGCTCATTGTTATCTGTCTATGCTATATACAGGCTAGATTTACTGTACTTCAGAAACAAATGAACAACAACTGAAAAAAATGTATATACACATATATATGTGTATACATATATACATACAAACACACATATATACATATATGTATATATACACACACACACACACATACACACACACACACACACACACATATCAGTAAATGCCTAAAAACACTTGCAATTGCACATGATTTAGTTCATGATAGAACCATGGGGCAGCATCCATACCCTAAATGATATATTCCTGAGTTTTATAACATGGACATATTGTGATACTGAATTCCTTTTTTGCTAGATCTATCAGGTGTTAGGAAAGAGAAGTCTGGTTTTCAAGGTTAAGTACTGTAAACATTACTATCCTTTGCTTTTATAGTATTATTTTTCCCCTGATGCTGAAGTTTGCAGGATGAGCTCTATACAAGCTTGCCTAGTCAAGAGATTCTAAATGTGACCTAAGAGCCCCAGGAACTCTTATATTAAATTTTTAGTGAAATACACATTAGGAAATCATAGAAACTGTGTGCATTCTTCACTGTCAAGACTGACGATGTGGAATGCTTCTCGGAACAAATGGAGCCTAGCACTCCTCCTTCACTCTCATAACTGCCAAAGTAAAAACAAATTTTACTTGCTAGGAGCTGTTTATATCCTCACGGCCCAGGCTATGCGTTATCTAGGCTTTATAATGACAATACAAATTTGATAGTTAAGTACACATGAACTATGAGGTAGAATACATATTCTAGTAACATAAGATTTCAATGTACACATGGTACTTCTGGTTATATGAATTCCTCAAAAAATGGAAATAGAGAATGAACATTTAACTGTGTATGAACCAGTAACTGACGTCACTGGATGCAGTTTTCCTGTCACTATTAGTAAAAGTTCTTCAATTTAAAAGAGTCAATGAAAGAGAAAGAAAGAGAGAGAGAAAAAAATCAGCCAAAAACAGAACCAGAGAGAGAAGTGATTGGTACGTAGCTCATATCTGAAAATTTCCCTGATGGCCATTTGAGACCTACACATTGGAAAAAGTTCGCGTTGCACAGGATGATGTTGTGTTCTCAAGACCCTAAAGAAGGCCCACAAGCTGAAAGTAGTTTAGGATAAGAGACATCTTCAGATAATGATGAAGTTGCTATAGAATTATAATCCTGAATATAATTGTGTAACAACTTCTCTCCCTTGGGGTAGAGAGAAACTCTCCAGTGACAAAGCTTATTCTGTTCAAAATCTCTAGAGTAGCAATAGTAAAACACACACACATACATACATACACAGACACACACGTTTGGATGACTTTGTATTTCACCACATGAATAAGAACTTTTCTGATGTATTTATATTGGTAATTATACTTCATCCCTACTAGATTAAGCCTCAGAAATAGTCTAGCTATGACACAAGAATGTTTGCCTCTTCTATAATAGAAATTTAAGGATGAAAGAACAATTCTGACCTTTTCACCAGGAAATAAAAGACCAATATTAGACTGTTTCAGTTCTATTACTTTTATTTTTTTTTTAAGATTTTTTTAAAATTGTTTTTGACAGAGAGAGAGAGAGATACAGAGACAGAGAGAAGGGGGAGGACCCAGAAGAGTCTCCATAGTTGCACATCATTGGTTTTTCCACACAGTTTCATTCCACGGGTGGGTGTGGGGCTGCACAGGGCAGGAACTGGGCTGGGGTCTCACTTGGTGAGAACTGAACTGGGGGCACTCCCCAGTTCAGCATATGGGTCCACACAGGGCCAGGGCCGGGATTCGATCCTTGGTCCCCAGGGCTGCAAAGTGAGAGCTTAACCCACTGAGCCATCCCAGCTTCCTCATATTAGTTTTTTTTTTTATTTACCTTGATGTAGTATATATTTTTCTTTCTTTAATTTTTTGAGGGGTACATGAAAGCTAATATGGTGTCAAGCATCTCGTAGTCCAGAGATGGATTTATGCCATGGCCTCTAAGTTAACCTGCATAAATTTTCCCTTGGTTGTCCGAGGAACTAAGACTACATGTAGGGAAGCAGCAGGGGTGGACTGTCTCTGGGAATCCTACCTTCTGATCTATACCTTGAGAGTTTAGTTTTCCAGTCGAGATAGGGTTAAACTCTTGCTCAAGGGGCAGGAGGAGGAGATGTGTAAAAAAAAGAAAGAAAAAGTAGAAATAAAATGACATCAATAATTTTAGTATCATGTACTTGTATTTCTCTTCAGTTTTGGGGCTTCATAACGTGCCCATGTAAGCCAAATACTCATAGATGTTTCTGATTGACCTAGCACCTCCCATATGGGAACTAGGTCCTCTTCCTACTCCTTCTTGACAGTAGCATCACAGATTATTTTTGAGTTTCAGGCTTGTTGCTTTTTAGCATAGAACATACTATGTGACACTGCAGTAGGTGTTCTTATTTGAGTATGAAACTACAAGGGAGGAACGTTAACCTTACATTTTACACTTGGGTAAAGGCTTGTTTTATTACTTGTTTGTTTGTTTTGAATGTGTGTTTTTCTATTTAAAGATTTTGTACTACAGTCTATTTTTCTATATAAACCAATGTTTAGAACATTTTTAAGGGGAACCTGGGATGGCTCAGTGGGTTGAGTGTTCACTTTGCAGCACCGGGGACCCAGGATCGGGCCTCGGTCCTGGCCCCTGCCGATGTGGACCCATGTGCTGAACTGGGGAGTGCCACCAGTTCAGTTCTCTCTCTGTCTCTGTATCTCTCTCTCTCTCTCTCTCTGTCAAAAACAATAAAAAATAAATAAATTAAATTAAAAAGAAATTATAGAACATTTTTAAGATCCCAAATCTTAGTTAAAACATCCTTTTATTAGCTAGTAGATAAAACTAAGTGGATAATATCCAAATTTTTATATTCTATTGGAAAGAATCTATGAAAAAATTCTTCATTTTCTATGTCATTATTTGCTTTAAAAAAAATTAATCTGCATACCAATCACAGGCAAAGGCTACATTCATTTAAAGTCACCCCAATAAATTTAACAATAAAAAAAAAAGTAAAAAAAAAAATACCCCACTGTTAGGCCCAGCTAGTTATACCATATTTGAGATGTAATTTATTCATGCAAAGGTTAGGACTAACATAAAATGTTTATCCACCATATAATTTTGGAATAATGTAAATTTGGAGTAAAGAATGCCAGTTGTCACTTATAAATTTGCCTTGCATATAATTTGCATCAATAATATGGAAATGTAATTTGATGAATATAATCTTTCATGTATTTATTCTTTCCTAAATTTACTTTAATGGTTTTCTTGCTCTTATAATATAGGTTTACCCTGTAATTGCTTAAATTCTATTTAAAAACAAAAGGTAATGAAAGAGAATTTCTCCGGGGAAGCCGGATGGCTCAGTTGGGTTGAGCGCTCACTTTGCAGCTCCAAGGACCGGGGATCGAATCCCAGCCCTGGCCTGTGTGGAACCACGTGCTGGGCTGGGAGTTCCCCCGGTTCAGTTCTCTCTCTGTATATCTCTCTCTCTGTTAAAAATAAAATAAAAAAATAGAATTAAAAAAAAAAAAAAAGAGAGAGAATTTCTCCACTGCAATATCTGGCCTGTACTTAAATCCTTGAGTCTGCCTTCTAATTCCTCTAGCAAAGAAACTCGTTATTTAGGCAGAGGCTCCAAATTACTATTCCTTAAAAAAAACAAAAAAAACAAACCAAACCAAAAAAAAAAAAAAAAAAAATTATGTCTCATCTGTGCCCATCCATATAGAACAGGAGTAAAGACCATTACTTAATTTTAAAGGCAAGTTGTCAATGTAAGCAGTATTTAGTAATACTTGGTGAAATTTGCCCACCATTTTTACCCTTTTACTAACTTTCCCATTGCACAGCCCTTCGGCCCCTCTGACAGAAGGAAGTTCTAAATTCCTGCCTCACCAAGTTATCAAGTAAGAATGCCAAAATTTCCCCAAACTGCTATTAGACTTTGTTCAGCAAAGTAGCTACAGAGAGAAAGAATGATTATATATACATCATATGGATATTATCTTAACAAAATTATTTTACTAAGGTTAATAATCAATATCCAGGGGAACTTTTCTTGGTCAATAAATAGAGGTAAGTTTTTCTTATGAAATTCAATTTTCCATATGAATAATGCTGTTTTTAATTTTTTTAAATTATGCATATATTATTTTGAATAAGTAACACATAATAAAATTCAAAAGGGATAAAAGTACCTTTTCACAGTAGTGAACAGTATTTCCTTCCTCCTTTGTTTCCCAACACCCTGTTCCCTTCCTCTGAGGCAACAATTATTAATAGAATCTGGCTGATTAGCTGAATTTAAAAACATTAATTTTTAAAAGACCTGCTTTTTTAGAGAAGTTTTAAACTCACAAGAAAATTAAGAGGACGATACAGAGACTTCCTACATATAGCTTGCCCTCAAGTATGCACAGCATCCCCGTTACCAACATCCCCCACCAGAGTAGTACATTTGTTACAAATAATGAACCTATAGGTACACATAGTCACCCAAAGTCCATCATTTACATTAGGGTTGACTCTTGGTGTTAAACATTCTATGGGCTTGGACAAATGTATGACATGCATCCATCATTATGGTATCATACAGAGTATTTTTACTGCCCTAAGAATCCACCATGACCTACTCATCCCTTTCTTTTTCCAATAAATGGTAACTGCTGATCTTTTCATTGTCTTCATAGTTTAAATCATATAGTTTGTAGCTTTTTCAGTTGGGCTTCTTTCACTTAATAATATGCACTTAAGCTTCCTTCATGTCTTTTCATGACTGGATAGCACATTT
Source organism: Craseonycteris thonglongyai (assembly GCA_004027555.1). NCBI lineage: Eukaryota > Metazoa > Chordata > Mammalia > Chiroptera > Craseonycteridae > Craseonycteris > Craseonycteris thonglongyai. The sequence goes on along the minus strand of PVKE010024637.1, from coordinate 3,583 downwards.
CTTTTTAATGCTAAAATTCCATTATCTGAAAGTACTTCAGTTTACTTATCCATTTTCCTACTGAAGGACATCTTGGTTGCCTCCAAGTTAGGGCAATTATGAATGAAGCTACTCTACTGTAAATGTCTTTGTGCAGGTGTTTGTATAAAAATGTTCTCAGCTCTTCTGTGCAAATACCAAGGATCACAATTGCTCTATTATATGGAAAATGTATGTTTAGTTTTGTAAGAACTGCCAAACTGTCTTCAAAGTGGCTGTACCATTTTGTATTCCCGCCAGCACTGAATGAGCATTCATATTGCTCCACGTCTTAACAAGCAGTTGGGGTTGTCAGTGTTGCAAATCTTGGCCAATCTAATAGGTATATAGTGGTATCTTATTGTTTTAATTGGCATTTGCCTGATTACATGTGATGTGGAACATCTTTTCATGTGCTCATTTGCCATTTGTATGTCTTTTTCTTGTAGTGTCTGCTAAGGTCTTTGGCCCATTTTTCAATTGGGTTGTTTGTTTTCTTATTGTTGAGTTTTAAAAGTTCTTTGTACATTTTGGCTAACCGTCTTTTATCAGATGTACCTTTTACAATATATTCCCCTTGTCTGTGGCTTGTCTTCTCATCCTTTTGATAGTGTCTTTCACAAAGCATAAGTTGTTAGTTTTAATGCTATCCAGTGTATCAACTCTTTCATGAATCATGCCTTTGACTTTTTATTTAAAAAGTCATCTCAATATCCTGGGTCACCTAGTTTTTATCCTATGTTATCTTCTAGGAAATTTTAAGTTTTGGGTTATACATTTCTATCTCTAGGGAAGAAAAAATAAATTTCTCTCTCACCTCCTAAGCTCTTGACTCTGTCCTTGTAGCAGATAGGTTAGCAAGAGAAAAATAGTCAGATGTTTATTAACAAGTATATCTCATAAATACATGGGTGATTCACAGAGAAAATGAGTATTTCTCAAAGAGGAGGCTTAGAATTCTGGCTTAATACCAGCTTAAGCTAATTCAAAGAAAAGAAGGGTATGGGGAGACCATTATGGAGGTAGCCAGAAAAAATATAGTAAACAAGGACTGTTATGCAGATTTAAGTTAGTACCTTCTCTATTGATAAGAGTCTTTTGTAATTTAGTCATCCTCTCTTCCTTGTATAAAGAGAAAGAGACAGCTTTTCAAATGATGATTTCCAATACAAATGTAGATTTCCCTTACAAAAGAGTAACTTCTCTGTTTTCAGAACTTCTCCTGTGTCTGTGGTTTCTCAAAATAATCAGCTCAAAGTCATCTTTATGCCAAAGAGGCATTTATTGGGGTGGCATATTCCAAACTGTTCAGGTCTATGATTCATTTTGTGTTAATTTTTGTAAAGGGTGTAAAGTCTGTGTCTAGACGCTTTTGCTTTTTTTGTTGTTGTTGTTTTTCATGTGGATGTCCAGTTGCCCCAGTACCATTTGTTGAAAAAAACTACCTCTTCTCCATTGTATTGCCTTTGCTCTGTTGTCAAAGATCAGTTAGTTATCAGCAGAGGGGCTCCTTGTCCCTCTCAGGATAGAAATCATGCTAGTGGGTGAACCAGTTTGCAGGAAGGTTTATTAAAGCAAAAGCCTGATGCACCAAGAAAGTACACTCTGAAAAAGAATGGAAGTGGCTCCTGAGATCTATGGGTGGAGAGCTTTTATGGGCCCCCTGAGGTTATGGGCTGGGTTAACTTTGATTGAGGGGAAAAATAGTCATGAGTTTTCCTGGAATGGGGGGAGATCTGGAAATTAGGTTACCACCCTCTTTTTAGTCTGACATGGGCTACTGGGATCTGTCATGGCACTGGTGGCTGTGTTATTTAGTATGGTAATGAGGACAGGTCACCCAGAGGACAATTCCTCTAACTCATAAGGTCCCCAACCCCCAGGCCAAGAACCTGTACCAGTCTGTGGCGTGTTAGAAACAGGGCTGCACGACAGGAGTTGAGCGGAAGACAAGCGAACAAAGTTTCATCTGTATTTACAGTTGCTCTCCATCGCTCCCATTAACACCTGAGCTTTGCCTCCTGTCAGACCAGTGGCCTTAGATTTCCATAGGAGCATGAACCCTATCATGAACTGCATATGTAAGGGATCTAGGTTGCATCCTCCTGAGAATCTAATGCCTGATGCCCTTAAATGGAATTGAGGCAGTGATGCTAGTGCTGGGGAGCAGCTGCAAATACAGATTAACATGAGCAGAGAGGTTTCAGTGCACAGAGACCACAATAAATCAATTGCTTATAGACTCATATTAAAGCCCTATCAATGAGTGGCAAATGACAAGTAAGCTGCATCTGGCTATATTACAGTGACAAGTGAGTTGTATAAGTATTTCATTATATACTACAATGTAATAATAATAATAGAAATAAAGTACACAATAAATTTAATGTGCTTGAATCATCCTAAAACCAACCCCACTCTACCCTCTCAGTGGAATAATTGTCTTCCATGAAAATGGTCTCTGGTGCCAAAAAGGTTGGGGCCACTGCTCTAACTGATGATGCACAGGTACAGTTTGGGGGAACTTTCCTATGTAATTCTGATTACATTTCTTTTGCAGTTGCTGCTGCATCTATTCTTGTTTCTTATTGGTAGGAAAGCATGACTCAATGATACTTCCCTCAAGGGGCAGGTTTTGGCTACATGGCCACTGACCACAAGCTGACGATGGGTCTATTTCTGGGCTCTCTAGTATGTTCCATGAATGTAGCTGTTTATTCTATTGCCAATACCGCACTCCATTACCGTAAATCTTGAATTTGGGTAGTGTCAGTGTCCAACTTTGTTTTTCTTCAATAATGTTTTACTTGAGAAAAGTACTCACTATAAAAGAATTTTACCTAAAAGATATTAGGCACTCTCCCAGCTTCTTTTTTTTTGGATTCTCACAAAAGTACAGGGTCTGGCAGAAGTAATGCCCTTTGTCAAGTAGTATAGTGTGCATGTGTGTGATATTGTTAAGATACAGAATTATATGCTTATGTTTTATAATAAAAGATCTGGTATAAATTACCAGCTTATAAAAAAGGGACATTACTTCTGCCAGATGCTGTCTATTTTGGTTTGCAATTGATCTATTTATTAAAACAAGCCTGAGAAACTAATAAGACAGTCTGAAGAGGTACAATAACCCCTATGTTTGCAATGAGCAGCAGCCTCAGCTCAGTGCAAGTACAGGATTGGGTAGCCAGAGAAGCAAATGTACCCACTGTAACCTGTAAAAACACATAGAATAAGGTGACCAGATTTTAACATTGGTAAAGCAGGACACCATTGACCGGGGGGGGTGGGAGGGGGTTCTTGATCAAAAATGTGGTCTATCTCCCGCCGTTCCCTAGCTTGTCGTGCATTCTTTCCAAAAATCGGGACTTTTTTAAAACGCAGCGGGATGCGGGACAAATTGTTAAAAATTGGGACTGTTCCACCAAAAGCGGGACGTCTGGTCACCTTAACTTAGAAGGATTATCCCATGCAAAGACTTCACTTCTTTAAAATGACTTTTTCTCTTTTTTTTTTTTTTTGCTGCTTGATTCAAACTGGCCATGTCTAGTGTAAAAGCACCAAG
>PVKE010024636.1:0-23665 GCA_004027555.1 Craseonycteris thonglongyai | reverse complement strand
CCACTCAAAGGCCAGACTAGACAGGTACCAGAGCCCCACTAAAGCAAAGTCTGCTCTATAGAGTAAGCCCATGAAAAACAGCTCCTCTAGGGTAGTCATGGCCAGTCCTCACAACCAGTCAATTTCTTCCATTGACATGTAAATAGAAACCAAGTTTCAATTACAATAGGAAAATACATATGACATACACAAGGGACATATCTGGGTCAGGTGACAACAGAGACTGTGCCACTGGGCCCCACAGGACACTTATTACACAAGACCACTCTACTAAGACCAGGAGACATAACACCTCTACCAAATACATAGAAAAAACACAGAGAGGCAGCCAAAAATGGTAAAACCAAAAAATATGTCCCAGATGAAAGAACAGAACAAAGCTGCAGGAAAAGGAAGAAGAAAGGAAGAAAGGAAGAAAGAAAGGAAGGAAGAAAGAAAGAAAGAAAGAAAGAAAGAAAGAAAGAAAGAAAGAAAGAAAGAAAGAAAGAAAGAAGGAAAGAAAGAAGGAAAGAAAGAAAGGAAAGAAAGAGAAAAAGAAAAAGAAAGAAGAAAACAAAATGGAGACAAGCAATCTACCAGATGCAGAGTTCAAAACACTAGTTATAAGGATGCTCAATGATCTCAGTGAGAACTTCAACAAAGAGATAGGAAACGTTAAAATGGAGATAGAAAACAAAAAAGAACCAGCCAGAAGTGAAGAATGCAATAACTAAAATAAAGAATATGTAAGAGGGAACTAACAGTAGATTCAATATAGCAGAGGATCAAACCAGCAATATTGAAGATAAAGTAACAGAAAACACCCAATCAGAATAGGAAAAAAAAAAAAAGAATAGCTTAAGGGGCCTCTGGAACAACATCAAGCATACCTACATTCACGTCATAATGACACCAGAAGGAGAAGAGAGAGAGATAGAGAGAGCAAGGAATTGAAAACCAATTTGAAGAAGTGATGATGGAAAACTTCCATGATCTGGTGAAGAAAGCAGACATATATACCTAAGAAGTGAAGAGAGTCCCAAACAAGATGAACACCAAGACACATCATAATGAAAATGCCTAAGGTTAAAGACAAAAAGAATCTTAAAAGCAGCAAAAGAAAAGCAGTTAGTTAGCTAAAACGAAACTCCCATAAGACTGTCAACAGATACTTTACAGGCCAGAAAGGATTGGTCCAAAATATTCAAAGTGATGAAAATCAAGGACTCCAAGATTACTGTACCCAGTAAAGCTATCATTTAAAATTGAAGGACAGATAAAGAGCATCCAAGACAAGAAAAAGTAGAGGAGTTCCTTACCACCAAGCCAGTATTACAAGAAATATTAAAAAGACTTTTTTAAGAAGAAAAAGAAAAAATAATAAAAATATAAATCATAAAATGTCAATAACTACATATCTATCGTCACTACTTTTCAATGTAACTGGATTAAATGCTCCAATCAAAAGAAATAGGGTGGCTGACTGGATAACAAAACAAAACCCTTACATATGCTGCCTACAAGAGACTCATTTCAGATAGAAAGTTACACGTGGACTGAAAGTAAAGAGATGTAAAAAGATAATTCATCAAAATGGAAACAAACAAACAAAAGAAGATAGGGTAGCAATACCTATGCCAAATAAAATAGACTTTAAAACAAACACTTTAACAAGAGACAAAGAAAACGCCAGTAATCCCACTTCTGAGTATTTATCTGAAGAAATTCAATATGCTACTTTGAGGGGACATGTGCATCCATTATGTTCATTACAGCATTGTTTACATGGGCCAAGATGTGGAGGCAGCCTGGGTGTCCACTTATGGATAAAGAGGAGGTGGTACTTATATTTAGCAGGGGGCTGGACTGTGACTCCTTTTGAATCACAAGATGTTTTTCTGAACATCCATTCATGGCCAAGCTCCATGTTAGCCGTAATGCAGGATAGGGAAGAGCTCCCTGTCCCAAGGAACTTAGAAGGTCATCTTAACTCTTAACACCAAAGAAACCCTTGAGGTCCAATTCTTGCTTCCATATTGCTTACTGAGCTGCCAGATTTCTGTGTACGCCCAGAACATTGAGGATTGAATGGCAGAGGCATTTTGCAGTGCAGTGTGGGTTCAAATCTTTTCTGGAACAGACCTGTGTGTTTAGCATTGGATAATAAAATTTTCCATATTAACCAGTGACTATAACCATTTTTTTTTACTGTTTATCAAACACATTTTCAAAATAGAAATTAATATTATTTTCTAAGTTACCTTCAATTACATAATGACAAAATGCTATGTGGAATAGCCAGATAAATGAGGTTAGATACACCTTTTAGCACAGGAGGCGAGAGCAGCTTAAGTATAAGTGAGGTTGAAAGCAGGTTTCTTGGGCAGTCACATGTGCAATTACCTAATCACAAGCCTCCCATAAGGCTATTCCCCAGGGGATCTTTCATAAAGGGAGGTGGTGCTGTCTTTGTTTAGAATTTGCTTCAGGAGAGCATTCAACCTCATTAGTAATAGAAATAGAACAGGACTATTCTGTGAGTACCAGCAAAAGCTGTCCCAGTGGAAATGAGAAAGCTGAAGGTTTAATATTATGGTTTTCAGGTAAAAGCAAGTTTTAAAACTCAGACACTTAATCTAACTTAGGAATAGGAGTGATCTATGTCCTCACTGATAGGTCATCATTTCCTGAAAAGGAAATGGACAAAGGAAGGTGTTTAATCCTCACTGCCCTTCTTACCTAGGGTAAACTTGAACATTAATTTATATAGATATCTCCAAAACTTCATAGCATTTAAGTGTTCAATTTAAAATGATGTATTTAAGGGCATAACTGCTCAGAATCCTAAGAACATCTTAACATGTTTATTAAAGGATATTACAAATGCCTACTGCAAAGAGAGCTTATATGAAGTTCTGTGCAATTATGGCTCTAATGAGGTTCCTAATTTTAATAAATTACTTATAAAAAAGAAAATATATAAATTAGACACATGAAAAAGAAATATGTATCTTTGACATCTCTGTACCAACTACAGTTACCTCAAAGTAAAAACACCCAAATGTAATCCATACTAAACACACCTGTGTTTAATATAATGTATATAAAATGCTTAGAAAAGTACTTGATGCCTTGTGAGTGTGTGTTAAATGTTAGCTATCAACAGGGTACAAGCCAGACACAAAGAGAACATATTGTAGGATTCTATCAAGTACAAACAGGCAATTAATCCATGCTATAAGTCAGAATAGTGTTAGCCTTATAAAATAGTGACTGGGAGGGCATGGGAGCTTTTAGGGGCTTGTCACACTCTTTCTCTGGGTGCTGGTTAGGGGTATGTACTTAGTAAAAATTCATCAACTTGTAGATTTGTGAGTTCTACGATTGATGTATATTTAAGTAAACAGTTAAAAACATAAAAAGTCAACCTGATTCAAATGATAATAAACATTCTTGAAGATGATCCAATAATTAAAAAAATACAAATAGTTTTGAAAATGAATATAAAAACTATCCATACAACCACAACTCAGAAATCTTTAAGACAACAATGCTTTGTAAGCATTAAGCAAACCTGATACCATCCATCAGCATAAACAGATATTGGGAGATAGGTCTTCCCATCCCATAATCAAAGAAATAGGGGCTCATCAAGGAGAAAAGGGGACACATAAAGATTTCTCATTATATGTCAGATATAATAAAAAGTGTAAGCTTTTTATAAATTTTCCATTCCTTCAGGATGTAAAAAACAATAAAGAAGTTCAACCATTCATATCTGGGAATTATTGAAACCTGGGGGTAGGGGGTCTAAAGAACCTGTAAAACTCTCATTCAGGTGGTGAGCACACAATGCAATACATAGAAAATGTAATATAAAATTTTACACCTGGAACCTATGTAATTTTTACCAACCAATGTCACCTCAATAAATTTAACAATGAAAAACAAAACTCTTATTTATCTTGAAAAATTCTTATGTAGGAAGAACTTGATTCTGAAGATAAGGTCGTAAGAGAAATATAAATGAAAACAGCAATGGAATATTCCATGTTGATAATATCCAGAGCTGATGAGGGTTTAGGGACAAGAACACTTTCAAATGGTCTTGATGGCAATTTAAATTGGTAAGACATTGGGGAAGGCAATTTGGTAGTATACGTCAAGATTAAACAGGTTTATCTTCAATCCAGTGATACTATTTCTATAATTCAATCCTATGTTTAGTGGGTCTGTGTGAAGAGATGTAATTTTTGCAATACTTACAAGATTGAAAAACATAAGGTTATGTGGATGCCCATCAGTTTGGGGAGGGGTCAAATAAATTAGATTGCACAGTGATTGGGAAATAACATGTAGTCATTAAAGAGCCTTAGGTCTCAGTCCCTTTTCTCTTTCTCTCTCTCTACACAGACTGTATAATACATATTGTGATGAAAAATGATAGGACAGTACTAATGGTACAATCACATTTTTTTTTAAAGAAATGCTTCCTTTATTTTTCTATCTGCTTGCATATAGCCTGATAAACATCTAGGAGGATACACATTAAATTGCAGTTGTCACTGCTTTTATGGCACATTGGGAGTGGTAAAGATTTTCATTTTCTTATTCTTACACTTTTTAAATGCTATGTTTTTTCAAAAAGCATATATAGCATTTATCATTTCAAAAACTGAACCACCTAAAAAGAGAAAATGAATGAATAATTACTATTCTAAAAAAGAAAAAACAAAATCTACATAGTTCTGGTCCCTACATTCAGAAGTGAGCGAAGTGTCTGAGAAGCCTTGAAGTGCCTTATCCTTAATGAGGGGCAAACTGAGTATACAGGCAACAACACTTTAAAACTGAAGGTGTAGTTCATTTCCAACTTTGGGGGCATCTACCTTACCTCTGTAGCTATGACTAATATCCCCTTGCTTTTTGATTAATCTTATGCCTTCATTTTCCTACTTTTGCTTTCTTCGGAAGCTGCTGCTGTACCCGTAGTGGTGGTCCCAGCCAACTATGATTCCTGTGGGCCCCATCTAAGAGTCCCCACTGTTAGGCCATAAGAAAAAAAAAAGTATAAATAAAAAAGAGAGGACAATATTTTCTTGTTTTGTTTCACTGCCTATTTGTCTTTGCTACCTGCCATTTTCCAAGGCCATAGGTGCATGATGAACTAGAAGGCCCTGCATGACTGAAGGTTGACGGCAGGACCTAATGAGTGCAGTGGACCATGGCAGCAAGATATGGGAAGCCCAAAGACAACCAACCAAACCCTCTCCCTGCTAAACAGCTGGCTTCAGGCCACCTTTGTCTACCTCAGACCACCCTTGTTTATGCTGCTTAATAAATACTCAACTCTCCTACTTGGAGAGGTTCTGGTACACTTACCCAACCTCCTGCTGCTCAAATACACCATAAAATTGATCTCTTGAGTAATTTTAGGCTCCCGTGACTTCTTAACACCCACCTTGAGAGTCATCCTTAACATGTTTGCATTCCTCCCAGGCTCAGTTTTCTTGGCTCTTACCAGGTTCTCTGGATCCATGCCCACAGGCGCCTGGCATCACTTAACTCCAAGATATATTAAACCAGCAGCCCAGACCTTCCCATTCTTCCCCACAAAGCAGCTTTGCTGCCTTGATGAGCACCCTGGTGTTGCTTTGGGTTTCTCACATTCCTGTCTTCTTTACCAGTAAATTACACAGTAGACACCCTAGTTGAGTTGGCCAATCTTTAGGTTTTTACTCACTTTTTTCCCCAGGGACTCTCCTAACATCATCCCTAAATAAAACTACTTCTTCCCTCCTTTGAATGTCCCCTGTTCTCCTTACCACCTCTGTCATTTTATCTAGAGCACTGCATTTCACTTTATTGTATATGTTGTGAAAGTAACCCATTCCCTACACCTGGGTTGACATCTGGTTCCACCATTTCTTAGTTTGGGGTTCACTTCTTCATCTATAAAATGGGGTTGATTTTAGGACTAACCTCAAAGGATTGTTGATGGCATGATTAAATTAGTAATATAGTAAAAGCACTTAGTGCCCCCCAGCCCCATGTAAATGATTATTTGAATTACACATCTCCCCAATTAGACTTGAGCTTATCAGCGATTTTTATCTTATCATAATATAACCCAAGTACCTAATACAAGGATTACTATTTTAAAAGGGCTTATTGTTTATGAAAAACCAATTAGTTCTCTTGATGTTCAGTGACCCATTGTTGCATACATAGATGTAAAGAACTCCATCAACACTGATCACTCATTCATTCCATACATGCATTATTGATCACCTGCTGTGTGCTAGGCAGTATGCTTATTCTGAGGATTGATGGTGAATAACTCAGGCAGAGTTTCTTACCTATTATCACTCACAGTCTATGCAGGAAACAGACACATAACCAGGCAGTTACAATACAGTGTTGCAAGGGAGATGATGGGGAAAATAGTTCCTATGGGCGTACCTAGGAGGGAAGACATTAAGAAATAACTTATAAGCTAAAATTTAAATTATAAGTAGGAATTTACCAGGGAAAGAGGAAGAAAAAGGAGTTCTTAATGAGGGAATAGCACATGTGAAGACTTCTCACCTGTTTTGGGTCACCCGAACATCAGAATCTTGTCTTTTAGTCAAGCAGGCTCTACCTACCTGAGGTATCCTTAGATAGCTTCAACTAATGGGCTTTTGAAGATGGTAAAATATTGGTTGACAGTAGTTCAAGTTGTACCCTCTATTAAAAGATTGAATTTTCCCAAAATAACTGCCACCATATGTTATATCTCTCATGTTCTTCAAGCAATGTGATGGTGATGGTGACATGTGGTAGAGTTCCATCTGCTTGAGACTCAGTGGAACTTTTTTTTTAACTGCTTTAACCACTACAGGATATGGTATTTCTATTCACTTTGCATTCTTGAGATGTTCACTCTTGGCCCCAGCCACTATGCTGCGAGGAAGCCCAAAGCCACAAGTGGGTTTTCTGACCAAGAGCCAGCATCAATCACAAGACACACTAAGGAACAAATCTTAAATGATTCCAGGCTCTAGTTGTTGAGTTACCCTAGCCTTCAGGCTGCCCCAGCTGACATTGTAAAAAGCAGAAGAAAAGTCCCTACCAAGCCCTCACAAATCGCAGATTCATGAGTAAAATAATGATTGTTGTTGCTTTAAGTCACTGAGTTTATGATAGCTTGTTATACAAATATAACTACACACTGGAATAAAAGCACAGCAAAGTACAATATATTTTATTAGTCATTAACGGACTGGTGACAACCCTTCATAGCACAGCTTAGATGAGAACTCCAGTTTAGATAGAGTCTTTTTGTTCATGCCTCAGATTGCTCAGAGAGGTCGGATAAACTGACTACAGCTACAAAATTGAGGTGCAGCAGAATTAGGTTTCTTACCTAGATTATTAGTCTCCAAAGTTCATATGCCTAGATAACTAAGAGACTATGTCTCTACCCTCTAGTGATCTAGTGAAGACTTTAGGGTGGGGGTGGGGGGTAGGGGAAGGCAAGCCAAAGTCAAGGATGAGCTTTGTCACAGAAGAAAGTGAGGACATCATTTCTAAGAATGATGAAATCCAAAGTTCAGTAAGGAGTTTAGCAAAATTAGGACAGGTTGAGAGTGGTTCAGGTCAAGGTTTATTATCGAAGGCAGTGTCCCAAATCAGGACCTCTAAAGTTTCAGGAAAGTGTTATAGGAACTAGTTCATGAGAAATTTTAATTTAATTAAATTTTAAAGGTCTCATGCAAGGTTCAACGAACTATGGTATATTGGGCAAATGTGACCCACGACATTTTGTTTTTGTAAATAAAGTTTTATTGGTACATAGATATGCCCATTCATATTGTCTGTGACTGCTTTTAATGCACTACAATGGCACAGAGTTGAATCATTGTTTCACAGACCATATGGTCCATAAAACCTAAAATATTTACTATATGACCTTTCACTGAAAAAGTTAGCAACCTCTGTCTTAGTGGAATGTATCAATTTACTCAAGATAGAGCTACACAGTCTAATTAAAATATCTTTTCATTTTATTGTTTTACTGTTGTCTGGAATTACACCAACTCTCTTACTGGTTGGTTATCCTATGTTGATCAGAGGCTCTAGTTGGCAGTTTTGCAAGTCTTTGTTGAATTTGTTTAAATGAGAAAACTCATTATTACCTAACAAAAAGAGTTTGTAGACAGAATGTTTGAACAGATGGATTCCATGGAGAAAACAGAAAAAAGAAGTAAGACAAGTCCTTGGTGGTAGAAGGCTTAGAGCCACTGAATCAGAAAACAGTCTATTGTTGAAGAGACAGGAACAGAAATACTAATGATAGACATTGGTTTATCTTATGTAGAGGATATAAACTCAAGATCTGTAGACTATGTCTGGCCCTCTGATGTGTTCTGTTTCCTTTAATATAGAGCCAATATTGAAATATAATGTCTATATTGGCAGGCATTTCAAGATAGCTGTCTAAACACTAATTCCTAATTTCCTTCTCCCTGGCCTACTTCCACCACAATGTCTGAGTAGGTTACCGTATTTTCCGGCGTATAAGACGACCAGGCGTGAAAGACGACCCCCTAATTTTACAGTTAAAACATAGGTTTAGGCCTATATTCGCTGTATAAGACTACAGCCTCGGAAGTGGGGGGTAGTCTTATACAGCGAATATAGGCCTAAACCTATGTTTTAACTGTAAAATTAGGGGGTCGTCTTATAAGCCCTGTCGTCTTATACACCGGAAAATACAGAATAGTTTCCCAGCCTCCTGTGCAGCTAAGGTGACCACATGACCTGTTCTAACCAATGAGAATTAGGCAAAAGTCTGTTAGATGTTTCCAGGGCAAACATTGGCTTTCTAAGTAAAAGATTAACACTGCCTTTTTCGCACTGTATTCCTTCCTTGAATACAGATATTATGACTGATTTATAGCTTTTTGTGATAAATGAGTAGATCTGGCAACACTGAGTCTAGAGTCTCACCTGACAATTATTCGCAGGAACAGTGTAGTATCTGCTCTGCTTTAAGAATTGTCTGTGGGTGTTCTGAGTTGCCACAATTGCTCTAAACCATTTCTCTAATGCTATATTACCTCCTCCTTCATTGATAAGGAGCTCAGGAGCTGCTTGCTGGATGTCACAGAGAGCTAACAGAGGCAGCACCAGAGGGCCAAGGTCTGCCCTCCCCCTCCTTCTCAACAAGGGAATAACACAGCATTTACTCTGTACTTCAGGGTGAAGAAAGCAGATCTCTTAAGATGATTAAAGAATGAAAAACAGACTGAAAAATCTACCCACTTGAGTAATCAGAGTATTATTCTCACATGGATCTAAAGTTTCATGGGAACTTTTTTTAAGAAAATAGGAATACACACATACACATTTTTTTTTTTCAGGCATGTATCAATGAGTGTTTCCAAAGGACTTGAAAACCAGAATTACTGGCTTTAATAAGGGGGTAATAATAGCACAAAGAAAATGTCTGAGACAGTTTGTCCCTAATGAAATTCTAAATGTTAGCTGGATGCATTACTCAAAGCTTTCACTAAGCACACATGTTACTTATTATATTGTTATGCATTCTGAGAAGCACCAGCCATGGTGACTTAGAAAAGGTGGGGCTGTTGTATGGGAAACCTCACATGCCATACTGGTAACAGTAACTCACCTGCTTTCTTAGTGTTCTCTGGGTTTATCTTAAAAGCTTGAAAAGTAACTAGACAGTGGCTTTTCTCAGGGTGCTGGAATAACAACCTCAGGACCCAATGGACAACAAAGGATGAGATGTAATGGCTCCAAATGACAAAGTGGTATCACAGACAAGAAAATCATAAATGCATAACTAAGAAAAAGCCAAAACACAGCCACAACAACCCAAGGCAATATTCTATTTTGATTGAATTACTAGAAAGTTTTTGTCCTAATTGTAAACTTGTTCTGTTTTTAAATAATATTTACCTTTATAAAGTGGGTAGAGGGGATGGTGAGAGGTTTTACATTTGTTTCTGAATGAACAAGGTAGCTACTCTGCATTTTGTCATAAAGCAACCACATAGGGAGTTTTTAATCATATTCTGTTTGGCTTAACTTGAATTTCTAGATTTTCAGTTACCATCTTTTTACAGAAGAAATCTAAGCAGAGAGTCCTACTAACAGATGGTGTCTGAGCTTATGTACTCAGCCAGGACATTCACGGACTTCTCACATACATGGGCCAGAAAATACCCCTTTGCTTTGACTAATTTTAATTGAGTTTTTGGCATTGGCAATGGGAAAAGTCCTGACTAACTGAGGTGTTATGCTACACTTAATCCCCATGACTTGATTCTCATGTTAGCCTTTTCAAGGTATCACCATTACCCTCTTAGAATTCATAAATCATACTATAAAAGTAAATCATACTATAAAATTCCCTCATTTGAATCTAAGTTCTTGTAGAACAAGGACTAGCTATGTTTTGTTTTCTAGTCCATTCCCAGTGCCTTGCATGCAGTAGGTATCCAATATTTTCTGAACGAATAGAAATTCATGAATGGAGGAATTGACAGATAGATGAATGATAATGAATGGATAGATTCGTTCAGAACTTTATTAGGATTTAATTTCAGCTTAATTGGTCTTTAATTTCTAGGACATAGCTTCTCTATCCTCTTAAAATGTGGACCAGGTCTATCTCCTATCTACTCACACCTCTCTTCTTCATGATGTCTCAAAAATTACAGAAACTATTGCTGAAATTACAATCACAGTTTTCTCAGTGTCCTCTGTGAGAAATAATTCATCCAGATGGGGACTTGCTTAAATCAATAGGACTCACTGTTATAATCTTCTCATCTACCTTGGGCTCCAATTTTCTCCTATTTATATTTTTTCAACCCTTTTACAGGGCAGACTATTTTCTTTCATCATAAAATCTAAGCCTGTGTGATTCTGCATTAACTCTGTCATCTTTCACCAGGGCACCGTCTGCCCAACAGCAGGTCTGTCCACAATCACCAGTATCAACCTTTTTTTCACTATCTTTGGCTTCCTTGAGATTTGCTATTGTCAAGAACCTGTAGGTGCCTGTGCAATTGTGATGGGTCATGCCCCTCATATCTACCTCAGTTTGTTTTATGTGCTCTCCTTTAAACCAAGTTTATTAGAAGTCTTCTTTTTTTCCCCCCACAATATGCCTCTTTAGATATATTTTCTTCTCTCTCTCTCTCCTTTATAAAATGTTTTTGAGGTTTTTGCAGTTATATAATCAGAATTTCTCTTTTTAGAACCGTTATTTTGTTGCTATGCTCTGTGTTAGTGTATTTGTTTTTCTCTGAATTTCAGTGGAAATAATCTCTTTCCAAACTGGGCCACCTGCCTGGCTTAACCCAATAAGTCCTTCTTCTCCTGTTGGACTCTCCAATGTGGGACCAGCATGATCATGTTTTTCCATGGTCCCATCAACTCTAGGGACCTGCTGGGCCCTTCTGTGCAGTTAATGTAACCATTTCCTCCCTCTCATTGTGACCATCATCCTTCTATTTACCTTCTCTCATGACAGCAGCAACATACAGCCTGCCTCTCACACTGACCCCTGCTCCTGGTAAGTTATCGTTTTTTATTTCACATTGGTTTAGAGACAAAGACCCTACACTTTTATTTGCTCCCTTATATTTCTCAAGGATCACTTTTACAATGAGTGGCTGAATGAGTGTAGATGTGGGGGTTTTCCAGTTCTCTTAACACATTGCGTACGGATCACGAGAATCTTCGTTTTTTCTGAGCCATGTGTTAAGGACGGGTAACGAGAATTCTCGTTTTTACACTTGACCTTTTATTTCTTGCAAGATTTATTTAATTAAGGAGTTTTGGTTGATATATAACGAGCAAATATTATCAATGGATAAATTTACGTAAGTACAAAAAATTTCATTGAAAAGTTATAAATAATATGGAAGCAATAGCATTTTAAAGAGAAGAGTTCATTTCAATGTGGTCTCATTTAAATACCTGCCGGAACAGAGGGGTATGAGGGTTTTAAACCCCGCTGTACGCAACGTGTTAAGTCTTAGGCTATTTCCACAGATTTTTGTTTGTCACCAATAATCAGAACTATGGTAAATTTAATGTTTTAAAAAAGAAAAACCCGAAAGTGTCACATAAAAATTGCTAAAATATAAATTCCATACATTTCACAACCTTCTCCCACCAGGGAAGATTCTGTAGGTCTCCTGCTTTTTTAATTCATAACTAAAATTAAGACACATGACAATTAACATATTTCAACAAACAGGCATAAATACTGACACTCCTAAATATGCTACCACACTTCGTATATATCTCTTATGGCTTTTATCAGAGTCTTCATTTTATTTGAATCATTTCTACATGAACCTCTTACCTACTTTACTGAGTTCCTCAAAGCCCATTGATTAACTCATTTCTGCATCCCCTATTGCATCTTGAATGTGGTAAGTAAATGTATATTCCATGGAACTGAACTTTGGATTCTATGTAAAATCAATAGGACACAACAAAATACACTGTCTTTTAAACACCATCATCTACACGGAAACAGCTAATCTATTAAGTATGAATCACTTTAGGCTATTAATTAAAGCAGAGCTAAAAAAGCTTTCGCTCTGAAATGCTTTGAACCTGTCCTTTGGAGCCAGACTGGCTTTTCCTTTTTCTCCTGTTAGGGTTCACACAGGTCCTCCCGATAGTTCATTGGCATTCGGGAAGCTGATGGATCAGTACCCCTCTGAAGATCTCCTAGGCTGAAAAAGGAAGAGCAGTGGAACGTGCCCATTTTTTAGAGTGTGTATATGAAAAAGTACCTTCGAGTGCCTCATATGAAATGAGCGATCCAAGGGAAGAGTCCATTTTATAAGGAGCTATACAACCAAGCTGTCTGGGATAGACCAGTCATCAAAACTCACATGGCCCCTTTCTGCGACAGCGTCATCTGTAGCATGTGGCATCCCAGAACACGGCCCTTCGGCCCACCTGAAGAGGACCCACCTGCTGGAGCTCTCTACCTGCTCCATTGATCAGCAAGCTAAGATTTTTCACCAGTGACTGCAGTTCCCCCTGGGTCCCTGTATTTCAGCAGAGAATAAAAATGATCCCTCTATATCATTTTGATAAGTTTATAAAGCACTCTGCCATCTCTGGAAAGGAAGCTGCTGAAGAAAGATGCCTTCGTTACTGTTTACAAAACCATTTCCAAAATATGCCTCTTTGGCCCTTAGAGTCAAGTTCAAAAATAGAAGCCTGTAAAACTTACCCAGAGAACCACTTTCACAGAAAGACATTCTCCCCGTAATTGGAGGGCACACTTTAGTCTGTTATATTAGACTACTCGGATATTAAATCTATATCCTAAGACTGTCTTAATTGACCATAAAAAGGACAATTGAAAACATAGGATTTGATAACGGCACATACAACACTAGTGCTATAACCACCAAATTAGGCCATTTTGCAGAGAACATCTAGGCCTGAGCTCTGTTTAAGCTGTCTCAGGGTTACATTTCATCATCCAATTTCAAAAAGCAACAGGACATTAAGTTGATTAGGATTCAGTGAAAGTTAAGACCATTGTGCATCGTGCAAATTTAACGTTTGCTTTCATCCACCATCCCTGATAAGGGCGGGGGAGGGAGACAGAAAGACAGCTTACATATTTTCTAAGGATTAAAATCGGACTTGCCTGATGCTTACGATGACACTTTCTGGCGTCACTGGATTTAATGATGTTATAAATAATAAGTTAAACAAATTTGGAGAGTCTGATTAATGAACTCAGGGCCCATTTTGTAACAGAGAACACTGATGTCTAAATGGAGCATGTAACTTCCACATTCTCTGATCTCTCATGGGTTATAGATTCCAGGATGGTCGCGCCCCATCCCGCCTCCACACACTGAGAATCCAAATGCTCTCTGTCTGTGCCAGTTCTGACAAAGCTCTAAGGACAGATGACTTGCCTTAATAAAAGTATTCACAACTCCAGTTTCTTTTCTCTGTTAGTTTGTGGAAATATACCCATTTCTTGAGGGAATCAGGCTTATTAAGTACTAGTAGGTGCCTGGGTCCTTTTAGAGAGAGCAATATTGGCAGGAATCATGGTTAAGACACTTACAGGTAGTTGAGTTGAAAAAAAACCTACTGAACTATGTACTAGCTGTGAAACAATGAACAATTTTCTTAAAGTTCTTAAGCCTTAGGCTCCTTCTGCCTACCTCATAAAATGAAAATAATATTAATATTTACCTAAAGACAATGTTGTGAAGTCTAAGTGGGTTAAGATGTTATATAAGGCAAATAGTACTCAACATATTTTATGCTCTATTATTACTAATAAGTGGGCCACAGTGGGGGACTGCATAGAGGGTGGTATCACCGCTGTTATACTAGGTAGAAGTTTGCTCTAGAATCTGGCTTCTAGTAAGAACTCACCAAGTTATTGGTAGAAAGGAAGTAGTGGCTATAACTGTCTTCATTTCTCATAGCTCTCTTTCTCCCATTCCACTCCCATACTGTCCTGATCACATCACTGCTCTTTTTTTTTAAAGGCTTAATTGTTTGAGCAATTGTAGACTCATAGCAAAATTTAGAGGAAGGTACAGAGATTTTCCATATAGCCCTTCCCTCCACACATGCATAGCTTCCGTCATTATCAACTTCCCTTACCAGAGGAGAACATTTGTTAAAATTGATGAACCTATATTACACATCATCACCCAAAGCCCACAGTTAACCTTAGACTCCAGTCGGTGCTGTACATTCTTTGGGTTTAGACAAATGAATAATGACTTGTACCTACCAATATAGTATCATACTGAGTAGTTTCACTGCTCTAAATATCCCTTGTGCTCTACCTATTCATTCCTCCCTCCTCCCAGCCTTTGACAACCACTGATTCTTTCACTACCTCCATGCTTTGCCTTTTCCAAAATATCATGTAGTTGGAATGACAAAGTATGTAACCCTTTTAGGTTGGCTTCTTTCACATAATAATACGTACTTAAGGTCTCCCCATGTCTTTTCATGGCTTAATAGCTTATTTCTTTTTAGCACTAAATAATATTCCATTGTCTGGATATGCCAGCTTACTTATCTATTCACCTACTGAAGGGGAATCTTACTTGCCTCTAAGGTTTTGTAATTATAAATAAAGCTGCTAAAAGCATCTATGTACAGGTTTTTATGTGGACACAGTTTTCAACTTCTTTGGGTAAATACCGAGGAGTGTGCTTACTGGATCATCTAGGAAGAGGATGTTTAGTTATTGTTCTTTCAATGCAGCGCCCCTTTTATTGCAAGAACCTTCTCTAACTTGTACTTTGCCAGTTTCTAAACAAGGACTGATGGTAAGGTAGGGCATTAATACCTCAGGGTGCCCTTACACCTCAGGTAGAATAATTCTGAGCATGCTTTATGCTGTTTCTCAGTGTTCCCCTTAAGGATTAAGCTTCATGGACTACCCCCTCATTGGTTGCTGTCTAACTCACACAAGCCTCACTAGCTAGTTGCCTTCCCTTCCCTGCCTCAAGCCCCTACAACTCCACCTGTGTCTCTTTCACCTCTAAATGCTCTAACCCTTGTCTAAGGGCATGCTCATGAGATGAGATGCCCAGTGTATGACCATCTTCAACAGTCCCTCCTCCCCATACCCTAATTCATCACACTAGCATATTTTCAACTCCAGTATATCTATGCCTCGTTATACGTGCTCCACTGGCCTTGGAGGTACCCCCTCTTTTAGATCTGTTTTCCCTGACTGCCTCATGAACCTTATTCACAGATTAACTATCTTCCCTTTATTACAACCCTGGCCATGGGGGCGGGGAGGATTAGGTATCAGACTCAGAGCTGGAACAGAGAAGCTCTAAAAGCAGTGGCTCAAGGCACAGTGTGTGGCTAGAAGAACATCTGTACCTCTCTGAATACCCATGAATGTTCTAGATTAACCAGCAGATACATGCCCTAGAATACTTCAGCATCATATGCTTTCCCCCCTCTCTTTAGGCCTACTACCTGCCCATTAGGTAAAAAAGGATAAACTATAATTCACTTTGTATCAGAAAACACTTTTAAACCATTTTAAAATCTGGGCTGCATTTCTATTAAAGTTTTTTATTTTATTTATTTATTATTATTATTTTTTAATTAAACCGACATTTACTCAGAGACTCTCATTCACCAATGCAAGTAATAAAATCCCCAGCCCACCCCGCCCCCAATTTCATGCATTTTGAACTAGGACTAAATATAGATTTTACAATGTTGAGACAACAACTATGTGAAGACACACAATTTTTAGGCACTACTGTCCTTATATGTAATAATTAAAGACACAAATTACAGTTGATTCCTTCCTCTCAGGGATCAATGAAGTAAATCCAGCTTAGTGTCTTTATAAAATTATTTTGTGTACTTTTCTGTCTTTCATATTAATCCCTCACCTACATTGAGAAATGT
This sequence comes from Craseonycteris thonglongyai, assembly GCA_004027555.1. Classification (NCBI taxonomy): domain Eukaryota; kingdom Metazoa; phylum Chordata; class Mammalia; order Chiroptera; family Craseonycteridae; genus Craseonycteris; species Craseonycteris thonglongyai. The sequence continues at coordinate 7,207 of PVKE010024636.1, read as the reverse complement.
TTTTATCTAGCAGAGGACTTTATATTAGATCTGAAGACCCCAGTTATCTGAGAACACATCAGCCTGTTTGCGTTCATTCATGCATTAATTTCATAATTGTCTGAACTCCATTTCTGTGTTGTAGAGACCCATAAATGTTTTAGAGCTGAGCAGAACATTTTAAGTTAGCTGGCTCAAATTTAGTTTCTTACCCGCCTGACAGAGGGTTCCAGTAACTAAATAGGTAAGAAAACAAGACAAACATGTGAAAAGTTACATATGTTAAAAAAGAGGCAGAATTGAAGTGCTTCTCAGAGGGGCATCAACAAGGAAGGGGAGAAAGGAGTGGTTTGGAGACTTGGAGAGAAGAGTGAAGAAAAGCAGCTCTCCCTGCAGGTAACCATGGTGATGGCAGAAAGGGACTTCTCAGGAGAGGGCAGAAACAGCTGTGAAATGAGAACAATGAGAATTGGGAGCTCTGAGGGCTGTGCAATGAGGAGCTGGATTGGACCACTGTCAAATCATGCATCCCTTGCACGTTAAGTTCAGGGAGGGGCATCTGGAAGTCCAGGGTGGCTGGATGAGACCAGAGCACGGGACGTGGCTAAGGCACCAAGACATCGGCTGGTGGGGGCAGCTCAAAGCAGGCAGATTCTGGGCGTCTTTGAGAATTTGGTGGCAAAAGGATTGCAGGCCAGGAACCTGGAGCATGCCTAAGGCATGGGTATGAGGAGGATCCAGACCCTGCAGGTGACGTATGGCAGTTAGTGAGAGGCCCACATTTACTGGGTGCCTTCTGCATTGGGATGTCAAAGCACTTCTCCTCCATGAAGCTTTAGAACATCTTTATCATTCACTTTGGGGTTAGCCCACTTAATCCTGATCATCATCCTGTGCGGTAGGCACTGTTACTTTCCCCATTTTACAGATGGAGACACAGAGCCATAGAGGAGGAAAGATTTATCTAGGATTGTACAGCAAGCAAGAGATAAGACTAGGATTCATGTTTCAGCCTCTGCGGAGCCTCTCACTTTATCCTACAAGGTGCTGCCAAGATGCGTAGGGTATCAGTGAGCCATTGCAGTTCTGTGATGAGGGGAGTGGCATGATGAAAAGAAAGTGATAAACATGGTCATCACACTCCGCCAAACTGACAAACCTTTCCTGAGCTGCCTCTTCCTTTCCCTCTTTTGGCAGAAGTTTATTTTTCACACAAACCACATTATGCCTCACACCAGGGTAAAATGTGTGAATGAATGAAAGTTGCAAAGCATTTTAGTGCTTGGGGAGGCTATGGAAATCAGTGATAGGGCTCACAGGTTCTGTTTTGGTTCTGACCTTCTTATACTTCCCATCAACATGGCACCTCAGGTCCTGCCATTCCAGGGGCCATACCCCCCAAAGTGATTGCTCTGGCTTTTCCAGCAGCTGGGCGGAGCTCTGAGTCTACCAACCTTGGCATCTTTAACCTACTGCTAACTTGTGGTGGAGAGCACAAAAGCCAGGGGAATGGGGGCGGGAGGGGACCTATCCTATTTGCCGTCCCACTGGCTGCATCGGTCAGACCTGAATCAGCTCATCAGTTAGGCAGTCAGCAGCACTTTGGATCCTCTGGGTAGTAACAAACATGCTCACTTGGCTCTGAAGGAGAAGATGGAGCCTCAAAAATTACATTCTCTAATTCAGTACCTCCCAAAACAAAAGGTAATCCTTTTATACAGTGAATCATACTAGAAATGTGCAGGGAGGAATAACAATGTCACATGATCGCCAATAAGCACCACTAAACACCCACATGGCCTGTTTAGTGGTTTGGGACTCAGAGCCTGGGAGCCTTCTTATAGGACAGAACACATTTTCCAGCAGGAATTAGCTTTGAGATTAGAGTTTAATGAAACAATCACTAATACTGGAGGCTTGGGCAAAAGAACGGGCAGACTCCAGGGAGCTCCTGGTTTGCCTGGGGAAGACATTTATCTAATAAACCATGAATAAATAATAGAAAGATGTCTAAAGTCAAGAGAAGCAGAGAAGCCAAGGGACAAACGGTAGGGGCTGGATGTATAAGAACATACTTTAAAAGCAATTTAATGTTTCAACCTTGCAACAGACATTCATTCCTAGAGAAATGCCATCACCTGTGCAGAAAGAAGCATGCACGAGGCTCTTCATCACAGACAGCATCAGCCAGAATAGGCTAGGGGATGCAGTGATAACAAAGAACTCCAAAGTCTCTGTGACTGAGCAACTAAGATTTATGTCTTATCTATATGCCCCATGTCCCACGCAAGTCAGCAGCAGGATTCCAACGATCATAGACACCCAAAGACCCAGGTAACCAAGACAACAGCATCTTATGGGACGGCAGAGAGGATTGGAAAATTGACTACCAAGTCATATCCTTTTGACCCCCACAAGCTCCAACCACTGGGAGAAAATATTTGTGAATAATGCCTCTGGGGAGAGCTGGAATGGCTCAGCGAGTAAAGCGCTCACTTTGAAGACCCAAGGACCAAGGATTGAATCCTGGCCCTGGCCTATGCGGACCCACATGCTGAACTGGGGTGTGCCCCCAGTTCAGTTCTTGCCGGGACCTATGTGGGAGGCTCCTGGCCCAGTTCCTGCCCTGAGCAGCCCTGTGCCTATCTGTGGAGTGGAACTATATTGAAAGCTGATGTCAACTATGGAGACTGCTCCATAGAACTTTCATTACTAGCTAGCCCTATTTGGTCTTATATCTGTCACTTTCTGGACCATTCTGAAGTGTTAATTCCACAGAAGGCTCCTTTTCTCTCAGATTCTATGTACTCATCACCTTTGTCATCCATGGGGTAATATCCTGGGGAATACCAAGGTTCCAGATGTTTTCTTGTCCTTTCCTAATTTTAAAACTGGCCTAACATCTTCCCATTCCTAAGTTTTCTTTCTTCAGGCTTCTTCTCTAGGCTAAAGACAATTGGTCCAATAACCTCATGAGCATAATAAACTCAACAGATACCTTATTTCCCTCAAATTATGTATTGCATTAAATTAAGCAAAACATAGAACTTTCTAGAAGGGTATTAGAGAGCAGTACTGATGTAACTCAGACATAGGACAAGCCAGTGGGGAATAGTGTGGGGCTGGATTGGTACCTCTTGCAGCAGTAGCTGTGCCAGGAAGGATCCTAATCTCACTGGAGATCTGGCTTCCAGGTAAAAACAGAGATAGTCACTTTACAGATTGAAACCACGAAAAGGAAGCTGGAGCATTCATACAGTGAAATATATCATTCAACAATGAAAAGGAATGAGCTATAAGGTCACAAAAAGATATGGAAGAAGCTTAAATGCATATTTTTCAGTGAAAGAAGCCAGTCATAAAATACTATAAATTATATGACTCCAACTATATTACATTCTGGAAAAGAGAAACCTATACATGCTGAAAAAGATCAGTGGTTGCCAGAGGTTCAGGCAGAAAGGGAGATGACTAGACGGAACACAGAGGATTTTTAGGGCAGTGGAAATACTCTGTATGATACTATAATGGTGGCTCCATGTCATCATACATTTGTCCAAATCCACAGAATGTACAACATGAAGAATGAGCCCTAAAGCAAACTGAGATTTCAGTTAATAATAATGTGTTGATATCGCTGTATCGATTGTAACAAAAGTACTACACTAATGTAAAATGTTAATCACAGAGGAAGCTATGACTGAGGAAGTAGGATTATACAGGAACTCTCTGTACTATTTGCTCAATTTTTCTGTAAACCTAATAGTGCTCTAAAAAATAAAGGCTATTAATTAAAAAAACACAAAACTTGAAGGAGTGACTTTTTTTAAAGGAATTTGGAAGGTTCGTTCAGGCCATGGCCTGGATTCAAAGACACACCATCTACTTTGAGGGGACAATAATCAAAATGCTCTCAAAAATGGGACGCAGATCCTGACACAGACTTGCTGTGGCAGGAAAAGTGGAGAGCAGAGTCCTTGAGAGGGAAGACTCCCTCTTCACACACTGACCCAGAGGTGGATGATGGAGGCTCTTTCTCTACTTGGCCACATGAGGCAACACAGATGTCATGGCTTTGACCTCACCATGACCTTTCTTTTTACAGGTTTGCAAAACAGAAGATGTTTGGGAAATGTCTTGCTTTTTTGCAATGTTTTGTTTTACCCTTTCCAAAGAAAAATGCACCCCTGGCTCCTGTCACTCGTCCCTGCTAAGAACAGAGAGACGGATGAGCTGAGTATCTGGACCCTTTGTAGCTGAGGCAAGACTCACATTCATTCAAGTTGTGGTATGATTGTGGAGAATGCTAAACACTGGTGCTAGATCTATACAATAAGTGGATTCTGATTAAGAAGAGGTTTGTGGGGCCCGTGGGATGCTTAAGAAAGCCTTCTGAGAGACTTTTAAGGGGAAAAAAGGAAGAGGGTTACAGGTAGCCCTAGGCTTCCCCTCCTCCTCCAAACACACACATGTGCTTTGCCCTGTTTTCTTTTCTTTTTTTTTTTTTAACTGTTTTTCACAGAGAGAGAGACACACACAGAGACAGAGACAGAGATAAGGGGGAGGGCCCAGAACAGTCTCCACAGTTGCACATCATCGGTTTTTCCACATAGTTTCATTCCACAGGTGGGCATGGGGCTGCACAGGGCAGGAACTCGGCCGGGGTCTCACCCCAGTAAGAACTGAACTGGGGGCACTCCCCAGTTCAGCATATGGTTCCACACAGGCCGGAACCGGGACTCAATCCTCAGTTCCACAAAGTGAGCTCTCAACCCACTGAGTCATCCTGGTTTTCCCTGCTCTGTTTTCTTATCTGGCCTAAATTGTGACAAAAATTCCTTTCAAAAAAAGCATTCCACTGAACTAGTTGATTATCAGATCTTCTTTCTGAAAAATTCTACAATTCAGATTAAGTTACTGAGTAAACCCATTGAAGGATCTTAGGAGTAAACTTTCACTGACAGCTATACTAGTTTGAGTGGGGTTCCTCCCTCCACCCCACAATCCATGCCCATTCAGAACCTCAGAGCGTCACCTTGTTTGGAAATAGATCTTGCAGATATAAGTGTGTTAAAACAAGGTCAAATTGGGTTAGGGTAGGCCTTAAATCCAATGCCTGGTGTCCTTATAAAAAGAGGAGAGATACACAACACAGAGAGACAAGAGAAGCCAAGTCGTTATTCAGCACTTACAATGTGGCTCATTCAAACTGAGATGTGTGTAAAGTGTGAAAGAAATGCACACTGGATTGCAAGGACTTAGTACCAAAAAGTAAAATATCTCAGTAATTTATTGAGTAAATGTTGAAATGATGACATTATAGATACATTGGGTTAAAATGTATCATTGAAATTAATTTCACCTGGCACTTTTAACTTTTTTAATGTGCCTACTAGAAAATTTAAAATTATTTATGTGGTTTACATTATATTTGTACCAGACAGCGCTGGTCTAAGGGATACATGGTCTTTGATACCTTTTCCTTAGTTACTAATTTTCCTCTGCAAGTTTTTTTTTTTTTTTAAGTTTTCTATAAGAATTCTAACACACATAGGATTCACTTTGTAAGATTCTAATTTTTTTTTCTTATGGTAACTTCTCCTTAAAAATAACTTTCAGATATACAATAAAATTAACTGTGCTCTTACATATTTAGGTCTATTATGAAATGCTGTGTGGCCTTGGGTAAGTGACTCAACGTCTCTAGCTCCAATATCCTCACCCATAAAATAAGTTGATCTGGGATGACCCATCGAGCAGTGATGGTTATCCTCTTCCTTTCTTTTCAGGGAAAAGAGTCAAAGGGAGTCATTAGAGTCGGAGCCTATGGGATGTTGGCACCGTGGAGGAAACCTAAGTCCACTGAGTTTAAGTGCTGTACTCTCCTCATGGGAAATGACAGCCTATAAGGGGAAATGTCTTCTATTCGTCACCCAGCAGGTCAGGAGCTGTGGGCTGGCGCTAGTAAACTGACTCCTAGTTAAGCTGACTACGTCATGGCACATTGTGCTCTGACATGAGGAGAGGCTTGAGTGATACAAGACTGCAGAGGAAAGACTACGATGCATGATGCATGATGGCACACCCCCTCCTCCCTGAGACCACACCAGCCTATTCTCTGTGTTCACTTACCACAGAGTGTAAAAGGACAAAGGATTTGGAGAGATGTGAATTAATGTGGGTGTCTCAGAGAAAATTCAATGTCTCCCAATTTAAGTTGAAAGTTGTCATTTCAACCTCTCTCGAAAGAGATTAGAGACTCATAGAAAGCCACGTGCAGAGGTCTTAGGTGTCAAAACATCCTGAAGTACCAGAATTTAAAGAAACATTTACATGCTGCTTCTGAGCCTGGTAAAGTGGCAGATGAGTCATAATGTTCTGTTCTGTTTGCACCTCTGTTTAGAGGTGTATCAGAGTTAGATAAAGTCATGATAGACAAAGATTTGTATTTATCATGAAAGACGCCAAGTTATATTTAGGTATTTCTTTTTCCCTTTAAATATCACTCTAAATTGCTTGTCACCTTTTGAAATATCATAATTAGCACCAGTTAATTTGTGTGCTTAAATATTTTAATGACAGGTTATAATTTTAATAGAAAAGGAAGTTTAGAAGAAAATCAAAGGATCCTATGATTTCTGGAAGAGAGAAGAGAGAAAGAGAGACCAGACTTCGAAGTAGACAGAACCCAGACCAGGGCCCACATCTGACTTGCCAGTTCCTACCCATGGAGACTTCAGCAATCTGCATTACCTCTCCAAACCTCAGTCTTCTTCTGTATAAAACATAAATAATAAGCCTACCTCATTCAGATGCTTCAAGGATTATTCTAGGCTCATCTATGTAAAGCCCCTAAGACATGTATTACACTATAAATGTTCATTTCCCTTTCCCTATGTGCACTGCCCCCTAACATGAGAGAAGACATGTTGAGTCTAGGTTTCACATAAGAAGTTCCCAGAGCAACTGAACTGTAAGAAGTATTTTTCAGGGGTTGTCAGAAATGGGAAATCACAATTATCAAAAGGATGAGGCAAAGCCTCAAGTCCCAAGGGTAAGAGGAACAGAATGGTAGGTGCATAGCTGGGAGGCTCAGAATCAGGAAGGAATTAGGTGGGAGGAATGACCATGGACAACATTTCAGAGACCATGACACAGTGTTCCTACACCCTGTGCCAGACAGTCCACTGGGGACAGGCAGATCATTTGAAGACCCTTCATATGGCCA
>PVKE010024635.1:0-23654 GCA_004027555.1 Craseonycteris thonglongyai | reverse complement strand
ATGTTTCCCTAAAGAACGTATTTGGTTGTGCTTATTTTGAAGATGGAATGTAAAATTCTACTGTTTGCATTTTCTTTTTTAAAGATTTATTTTTATTGTTTTTTGACAGAGAGAGAGAGACAGACAGAGAGAGACAGAGAGAAGGGGGAGGGCCCAGAGCAGTCTCCATAGTTGACAGCATTAGTTTTCCATATAGTTTTACTCCACAGGTGGACGCAGGGCTGCACAGGGCAGGACCTGGGCCGGGAGCCTCCTGCATAGGCCCCGGCAAGAACTGAACTGGGGGCACACCCCAGCTCAGCATATGGGTCTGCATGAGTCAGGGCCAGGATTCGATCTTCGGTCTCCAGGGCTGCAAAGCGAGCACTTAATCTGTTGAGCCATCCCAGCTTCCCCCTGCTTGCATTTTCTTAAACTGAGCTGTTCAATATGATGGCCACTAACCACATGTGGCTACTGAGCACAAGAAAAATTTCTAGTCCAGGGGTGGCGAACCTATGGCACGCATGCCCAAAGTGGCACGTGGAGCAATTATTTCGGCATGCGGAGCTGTGAATACCATTTAAAAAATTATTGTTTATGCTCTTATAGACATAAAAATAATCAATACCTCTATCTCACTCAATGGATTGGCACGCGAGTTGAGCGAGTATACTCTTATTTCATAAACTTTGGCACTCAATCGCCAAAAGGTTCGCCACCCCTGGTCCATATTGAAATGCCTTGTACATATTAAATGCATACCAGATCTTGAGAATTTAGTACTAAAAGTATCATATAGCAATATTTTATATTGGCTACATGTTGTAATAACTGTGGATATAGATTGAATAGAATGTGATATTAAAATTAATCTATTTTTCTATGTTTTTAATACGGCTACTAGAAATTTTAAAATTAAATGTGTTTTACATCATATTTCTATTGGATCAAGCTACTCTAGAACTTGTATTTTTACATAGTATTAAGTTACTTTATTTATGAGATTCAGACATGGTGGTGTCAGTAGCAGTATTCATTGTGTTGTATTTTGCTTTATTCTTCCATATTGTTGTTGGTAGACAGTTGAATTTTTTCCATTTCCCCACCCCCCCCAGTTGCACACAGTGCTGTTTAAGCTGGCTAAGGTTTCTCTAGGGTGAAGCTAAGTCCTGGAGTTTGCACCTAGTTATCTTACTATTATAGATATACAAATTGTTTTCTGAACTGGTTGTGCTGTTTTCACTCCTACCATCAGTGTAGGACAATTTCCATGTTCCTTATCAGGGATCAGTAAACTCTGTCTGTAGAGGGCAAGGTAGTAAATATTTTAGGTTTTAGAACTCAGTGGTAAAATTGAGCAACTTTTCTTCATGAAAGACAAATCGTCTTTTTTAATACTTATCATGTAAAAATATAAGAAACACTCTTGGTTTTATGGGATATATAAAAACAAGTGGCAGGCTAGATTCAGCCCATGGGCTGAAGTTTGTCAATTTCCCTAGACTAGGCCGGGCTTAAAGGCAAACAGTGTGTTTAATTCATCTTAGTCCCAATACTGAGAACAGTTTCTGATATAGTAGATATTTAACAAGTAGTTCTTGAATGAATGAATCAGTGAGTGAATGGATGACTTTTCCATGACAGGTACTCTTGAGTCCAGTTCCTTGCAAGGCCAATCCAAGTGATTATCACCAAATAAGTTCAAATACAGTCACTTGCACTGTAAATTGACTCACTCAAGGAAAATTATATAACTGAAGCCTTGAATTGCATAAATCTGGAGTCAAGCAGAGACAAGGAGTAAAAATAGAATGTCTCTGTTCCTCCATTTCCAAATCTTTTCTCATGGGAATGGAGCTCTTATTCAGAGACACATAAAGATGACAGCAATCTAGGATTTAAATATTCCTGTGATTGAAAAAGCAGTATTTATTGAGCAATATTTCTGGAGCACAACAATCATTCTTTATGGAATAAATGTGTCCCTTGTAGATGAGTAACTCTGAGGCTTGATCCATATATTAGTATACTTTTATATAAACATAATAAAATAATATAAACAAAAATAAATATAAGCAAAGAATATTTATATACTTATACACTTAAGAATTCTAAGCAGAATAGCTCTATAAACACAGTTGCTACATCCTGGTTTCACAATCAGCTTTTTTTTATTTAGATGACCATCATAATATGCCTTATAACAGGCAGAAAAGATATTGTGTCAAGTTTGGAAACAAAGTCTAAGAATTGATCTTGTATAGAAACTTAAGAATCCCTTATGTATATATGTTATGACTAAGAATTGATCTTGCACAAGAAATATATATATATAATATATATATATATTATATATACTGTATATGTATATAAAATGTTAAGAAGTCTAAGCAAGAAATATATTTGAAGGACTTGGTACCCTTTATCTCTAGAGCAGAGGTGTCCAATTTTTTGGCTTCCCTGGGTCATGTTGGAAGAAGAAGAAGAATCATTTTGGGCCACATATAAAATACACTAACATTAGCAATAGCTGATAAGTTAAAAAATAAAAATAAAAATTGCAAAAAAATTTTAAAATGTTTTAAGAAAGTCTACAAATTTGTGTTGGGCTGTATTCAAAGTTATCCTGGCCCACAGGTTGGACCTACCTGCTCTGAGGAATAAAAATGGGACCAGCCCACTAATAAGAGAAAGACCTCAAAAATCTCACATCTTTCAAAATAAATTTCCAAGGGACTAAAGAGCTAAGCATAATTTAAAAATATAAGTATAAAAGAAAATAGAAATAATTTTTAAAAATCTTGTCAGAGGTAAAAGTTTTTCAAATCTTCAAAATAATTTAGTCATGAATAATAACAGAATAATGAAAAATAATAATGAATCTAGAAAGGTCTCAACTGTAGATTTTTAAGAATTGATAAGGATAGCAATTCAATAAAGTATACAAAAAGTTTGGACAAAATATATATTTAAATTTTACACTAATTATTTTACTAAAATAAATTCTAGATAGATTCATATATAATATACACAGACAAAAACATAAAAGTACTAGAAGATAAAACAGGTAATACTTTTATTTAATAATTTTAGATGACTCAGTAACATTTAGTAATCTTGGCATGGAGTGGGCTATTCTGATATTCTAATTATTAAAAAATGAGAAGTGAATCCAACTCCATACAGATAAAAAATAAATTATGTATATAGTTAAATGTAAGTAACCTGTACAGCATATGGCCTGAGAGGCATAGTTACATTTTAGAAACAGCAGAAGCTTTGGTGTCATGTCTCAGCTATTCTAGTCTACTACAGGGTCACAAAGTGGTTGAGAAAGTAGTTTGCAATGCCGTCCAACTTTGGGTTCAAACTCTCTCACCTTTCCTTGCCAGCTTTGTGATCTTGGGTTGTCACTTCATTCTCTGAGACTGTTTTCTCATTGGTAAAAGGAGGATATTTATGGTCATACCAGAGGATAATGATCAAGGTTAAATTGAATAATATATGTGAACACTTGTCAAAATCCCTGGTGTGTAATGATAATTCAGAACTAGGTAGGAAAGCTTGGTGGTGAGCATAGTAATTCAGAGTAGAGATAGTGAAACACGTGAGCCTAGAAAGTTAGGGACCATGTGCAGGAGTTTCAACTGTAAGGATCTGACTATCCTTAAACGTGGTTAACAAAGCATGTAAGGATTTTGAACTTGATCCTAATTGCATGAAGAAGCTGTTAATAGGCAAGTACACTCTTTTTTTATTTTTGTTTAAGATTTATTTTCTTGTTTTTGACAGAGGGAGAGAGCGAGAGAGAGACAAAGACAGAGGGAAACAGAGAAAGAAGGGGGAGGGCTTGGAGCAGTCTCCTTAGTTCTACATCATCAGTTTTTGACATAGTTTCCTTCCACACAGGTGGGCAGGGGCTACCCTGGGTAGGAAACTGGTTGGGAGCCTCCTGAATGGGAGGCACACCCCTGTGAACCAGGAGCTTCCTACATGGAAAGCAAGCCCTTGGCAGGAGCTGAACTGGGGGCCTCCCATGTGGGAAGCTCACCCCAGCATATGGGTCTGCATATAGATTGGGGTCAGGGTTAGATCCTCGGACTCCGGGGCTGCAGACAAGTGCTAAACCCACTGAGCCATCCCAGCATCCTGGCAGGTACATTCTTATAATGGCTCCCCTCCCCCACCCCCCAGGAATGTTAGAAAGTATGTAATGTGTAATAATGCTTTTCTAGGCACTGTAGAGTTCAAGAGAATAAATCAGCTAGGGCACGGTCCTCAGCTTCCCGGTTACAAACTCCTACCTGTCAGTGGCCTGTTAGGAGCCAGGCTGCACGGCAGAAGGTGAGTGGTGGGCGAGGAGCCAAGCTTCATCCTATTGCAAGATGCTGCCATCCCTAGAATTACCACCTGAGCTCCGCCTCCTGTCTGATCAAACAAGTTCAGGGTTCCTACTAATTCTGCATAATGGAGACTTATATCATTATTTCATTATATAGTACATGTAATAATAATAATAATAATAATAATAATAATGAAAATACAGTGCCCAATAAATGTAATGTGCTTGAATCATCTCGCAACCACTCCTCTCTCCCCTACCCTAGGTCATGGGAATACTGTCTTCCAGAAACTGGTCCCTGGTGGCAAAAAGGGTGGGGACTGCTGGGCTAAGGAATATTCCCTCAAGTTGCCTGAAATTCAATTTTACCTAAATTTTGAAGTTCACATTCTATTAACTATATTTATGTCAACCAGAACATTGGTTCCCAGTAAGTTTAGATCTACATTTTAAAACCAGCCTTTGTTTCGTTTTGATATTATGATAATAAAATGTCTCTCTTTCTCTGTCTCTCTCGTTCAATTTCCAAACCCCATCATGGACTGCATTGTCTTCCATGCAATAAAACCAAATGTCTGTCATGGTCTTTGGCAGCTGATAATAATGCGGTTCTAAAATGTGCTATGTGCTTGGCTCTGTCAGCATCAGTTTGCGTGGTATAACTGGTTCAGGAGTGAGGATTTGTGAGTGGGATTGAAGATTTTTTCAGAAGATGTTCTGGTGCTTGGATAATCTTCTATACCTTATCAATGTTTTAGACTCAGAAAGGTGAGCCTTGTGACAAACTGGGGGTTATAATAATTCAAATTCAAAGCTTTTAAAACTGCTTCAACTGAAGAAACAATAATTTTACCCCAGTGGATTGAGACTGAACAGAAAAATAAAAGAAAACATTAGGTCTTTAATTCTGTTGAGCTTTAATTAAAATAATTGTACTTTAGGAATTCTCTTTCACTGCGAATTTAATGATTGATTCATATTGTCCAAATTGAGGGGGACCTTTTGTATTGCAGGCACTGTAACCATTTACCGGTATGTGTCTTTATGCTGTCATTTGAAGTCATTACATAACTACTGATACTGGACAACGTGCTTCTGCATAACTGAAAATGAGGTTCAGAGCAGGGACTGAATGTGCAATCTGTGTTGCAGTGTGTCCTTTAGTCAATGACATTGATGAACTACGCTGATCCACATCCATGATCCTTCGGGCTGAAGGGCTGTTGTATAGGCTGTACAGATTGAGAGTGGACTATCTGTGAATGACATCACCTAGAGAACAGTTACATGGTCAGGGGATAAAAGCTGAATTGTCCCACCACCATTCCATGAGCAGAGAATACTATTGCAGGGGAAACCACTCTAAGATCATTATTGTCTTCCTAAACTACAGGTGTCCTCCTCTGAGGGAGACAGTTCCTTGGACATCGACTGGGGCTTCAGTGTTAAGATCAATGAGTTGAAGAAACAAAAATTCCACAATTATAGAAAACAGTATTCTCATTTTCCCTCTTTCATGCTTCAGCCCATAAAATAGGAGTCTCTTTTCTCTCATAAATATTGGGAAGCAACCTTGTGCCTTTCTTTGTCCCACCCCCCATTTTGTACACAGATCCAAAACATTTTCTCCATTAAAATATTATCTATAATAAGACTGACATTTTGCTCACTGAAAACTAATGCATATTTAAAAGGATATATAATTAAAATTTTTTAAATTCAATTTTGTCCACAAAACCCTGACACACTCCTTCCATATATATATTTACATTCAGACATATATAAAAGTACTTTCAGACATATAAAATAAAATAAAATACCTTGTGCCTACTATGTATGTATGAGGGTCCTTGAGTCTCAAATCTTCATCAAGTATTATTTAGTTAAGACAAGAAGAAGCTGTTACTTGTAAAAAAAGAGTTGATTTCTGAGATGAGATGTCACATGAACTAGAAATTACTTAGGACTTGTAAAACCAACTGAAGCACTATTATCAATCCCACTCTGATGAATATGAAACACTGAGGATCAAAGAAGTTAAGTGACTTACTCAAAGCTCACATGACTTGGTAAATGTCTAGAATGCATGGCTTCTAAAGCCAGAAAATTTTTAGCTCTTACCACATTGCTTCTGCTACCTCTGTTACTTCCCCTTAAATCCATGGAATAATCTGAGAGGCACAAAAATATGATTCTGATGCTGTTTCAAATTTGGCTAAATTTCCACGTACTTCAATTAGGTTTAACTTAAGACAGAGCTCAGAAATGAACTGAGTTTGAAGCTATTTGCTGTTTAACATAATTCACTAAGTACAGGGGTCTTCTGTCACAACCTTTTCAGCATATCATTAAAGGGCTGGGATATTTATGAGAAGCTGTTATTTCTTCTAAAAGAAGAGTTGCTTTTTGAGATCACCAGATTGCAGCATTTTAGGTGCATGTCTCCTTACCCAAATGCTTTACACTGGTGTACCTGTTGGTGGCAGAGCAGGAAACAGTTGGCAGTGAACTACAAGTGTAAGATTTTGAAGGTAACTAGGTCTTATTACCGTATGCCTGTATAAAAATATTATTTCCTTACTTGGATGGAGGAACAGAAGCCTTGTGTCGGAAAAAATATGAACATTTGTTTGGAAAATTTATGTTGATATATAACAGCATATGGTCTTTTTCATCATGGATTTATGTACAGGAGGCAGGCTTCATGTTCACAGTTTGAAGCACTAAAGATGGATACATGTGAGTGACCTAGAGTGTAGCTGTCTTGGCATCTATGATGAGAATCACAGTGCTTGGCATACATACATTATCACCTTCTCTCCAAAGAGGAAAGGCCAATATTCCCAGTTAAGAATGTGATCTTTGAAAGTATCAAAGGGATACTGACACTACCCTCCTTTATGGACTGTAACAAGGACCACTTATCTATAATATAAAAGAGCCACCATATTTCATAGAGTCCACAAGTCTGTTGGCCCAAAGAAACCACATGGAGGCTGAAAGGAACAAGAATACATCTCTAGGTCTTGCTAATGCTTAGAAAACAAATCTTTTCACCTACAATACAGAAAGTGAGACCCAGAGACCCTTGGCAAAATAAGATTGCCAGTGCTTGGGATTAATAGGCTTTAGGTTTGGGATATTATTTCACTGTCTTCCTATAGTTGATACTATGATTGATTGAGTGATTAATGTACTTACTTACATTGTATTCATTTCATTTGTCAATTTAATATTTATTTCTCTTTTGTTTTTATATTTATGCCATTTCATCCATAAATATTTAATCCATAATATCTATGGAGCTGACAGATACTTGGGTTAAATTTAGCAGGCACTAGGCTTGGAATTATTCTAGTTTGGTTTATTGCAGTAATATCTGTGAGTAATTTATGAGCTCAAACCTCAGTTGCTTTATCCATGTGGTGAGGTTAATGATTAGCCTGTCTTCTTAACAAGGATGCTGTGAAATTCAATACAGTAATGTGCATGAAAGTGCTTTTGAAACTGGGAGAGAATAAATATATCGATTTGACTATAGGACTATACTATGCTAGTTTGCTTGGGCTGCCATAACAAAGTACCACAGTCTGGGCTTAAACAACAGAACTTTATTTTTTTGTAGTTCTGGATGCCGAAAGATGCCGGCAAGGTTGGTATTTTCTAAGACTTCTCTTTTGATTTGTAGATGACCATCTCTTTACTGTGTTTTAATATTGTCTTTTGTTTACACACACACATTTCTGGTGTTTCTTCTCATCCCCAGGTTTTCTCTTAGTATAAGGACACCAGTCATGTAGCATTAGAGCCCACCCTAACAGCCTCATTTTAACTTACGGTAATCATCTCTTTAAAAGCCCTATCTCTTGGTAAGCCAGGATGGCTCAGTGGGTTATGTGCTCACTTTGCAGCGCTGGGCACCAGGGATTGAATCCCGGCCCCAGCCTGTGCGGAACCATATGCTGAACTGGGAGCTCCCCCAGTTCAGTTCTCTCTCTCTCTCTCTCTCTCTCTCTCTCTCTCTGTCAAAAATAAATCAATAAAAATATATATTTTTTAAAAGCCCTATCTCCAAATACAGTCACATTTTGAGGTACTAGGGGTTAGGTGTTCAACATATGAATGTTGGGGTAGCATAATTCAGTGCATAATAACACTGCATTTTGTTTCCTTCACAAACCATATTTTAGAGTTTCTGATTTTGTATATATTTTTGGCTTTCCGTTTTTATCATTTATAATGTAGAGGAACTAGGCCAAATGCTCCCTTCCAACTATTCCATTTTATGATTGTAGGAGTAAATCAGCTTTATTGAGATACCCATGAACATGTAAACAATATGGTACTTCAAATTTGAAGCAAATTGTAGGAGAAAAGGAACACAAACACACACCCTATAAAATGATGATTGTTCCATTCAGTTATTTTCTTGAAGTCCTATGGAAAAATCCTATTCAGTGAGGCATGCAGGGAAATAGTCCAGCAGGAGTTCAGCAGTAACAATTTAAATGATAAAGCAGCCACACTTCCTGCTGTTTCACTCTGTTTGGTGGCAAATGGCTAACAATCTGGCTCTCATTTTTGGTTTCATTCTCCTGGTTCTATAACAGTAGGCTTGTCTACATTTCTTTCACCCCACATCTTCCATTCTCCAGTTTGCCATATCACAGCATACCTCTTCCCTAAATAGTCCCAAGGCAAAGACTTGCCCCAGCATTTGGCACTACTATCTCTCTCTCTCAGGTGTTTCTTTACTGCTAGATTCTCCTGTGCACAGACTGGACCTTGTTGTGAGTCCAAGTGATTTTCTAATCGACTGTCTACTTGCATTTATATCATGTTGAAGTTATCATTCACTGACAAAACACTCACCTATACTCCCCTGTGTCTCCTCTGACAACACTTCTTTCCCCGATATTTGTACCTGCACTGTATCTATTTTCTCTGTTGTAATACTTGTCACATTGTGTGTATGCTTGTAGATTCTCTGTCTTTCTCACTGGACAGCAGCTTCCTGAAGAAAGAAACTGTGTATGTCCTCTTCATTGTGGTTTCCATTTAATGTGTCATAGTGTCTTATGTAAAGTAGATATCAATAAAACTTCAAAAGACAGTGGCATAGTGGTTTAGAGAATCCTGGAGCCAAACCACCTCCTTTTTTTTTTTTTTTTTGGCCAACGTGTGATTTTAGATAAGTTATTTTACTTAGTCTGTATGTTATCTCTAAACTGGGAGTTATATTAGTAATTATCTGAGATTAGTGAGAATTCCACAAGGTAACATATTTAAGAATTTAGAACAATGTCTCGAGCATAGAAAACTTCAGAAATGGTTAACAGTTATTGTTATTAGCAGTTAAATGACTGAATGATGGTTATTTAGATAAAGGGTGACTGGGTAAAGGCACTTTCAGTTGAGTTTAGACAATAAGTTATCAAGTTAGTATCACGTAAAGTTTGAGGCATGTTTTTCCTTTTAAAAATACATTATACATTTGTCTTTACAACAGTTCATTTTTGCTTTACTATCAAGTTTGTCTTTTCAACAATGATAATATGGGCTCTGTGAGAATAAATACTCTGGCATGAATTTTCAAGAGGGAATGGGCTAAGATACAGTTTTTGCCTAGCGTTTCTGACAGCCTCTGACAATGTAGTCATATCAAAAGATTCTCTTTCATTGCATGTTGACTTCTTATTTTTTAAAAACTGCCATTCCCTACAATGCTTTCACATAGTAAGGCACACAATGAATATTTGTTGAGTGAGTGAATAAATAGCATAGGCCAAACATTTTGATGAAGTAATATTGTTCATAAAGTTCACTGCTAGAAAAATAATGGAAAATTGCAACTAGAGATTAACTAGAGACTAGGCGGGGGTGGCGAACCTATGGCATGTGTGCCCAAAGTGGCACACGGAGCAATTATTTCGGCACACGGAATTATTGTTTTTTGTTATAAAAACATCCTATGCCTCTTATAGACATACAAATAATTGATACCTCTATCTCACTCGATGGGTTGGCACACGAGTAGAGCGAGTATTCTCTTATTTCATAAACATTGACACTCAATCGCCAAAAGGTTCGCCACCCCTGGTAGAGAATAGATTCATTATGGTAAGATTCTTGATGTGACTATCTTTGTTTCTTATCTTACATTATAAGACAAGCTCTCATTAAGATATAGTAGAAAAATCCCTAGGCTCTAACTTTTTGGATGTATGAGGTATGGAAGTCATTTAAATTCTATGAGGCTCAGTTTCTCACCAGTCAAATAAAGATAGTTATACTCATCTTATGGTAGTGTGCAAATTGGATGATATAGTTACATTAAATTATCTATGCATAATGGTGTCTGTAAAGGTTTTCATTTCCTTTCCTCCAGTTAGTCATCAGACAAATGGGGACATAGTTTTCATATTTGTCAGTTTCTCATTGTCACAAGGGAATGGTGATGATTAGTGAGACATTGTATTTATAAGCAACTTGATGGGAAATGTTCTCTGCTAAGGCTCTGAAAATATTTAATAAAAACATTTCCAAGTTAAAAATGTCAACTTTACAAGAGAAAATAAATGCCAAGATCAGAAAGCATTTTCCAAAGTATTAGAACTTAGGAAAATAGTGTGAAGTTAGCCCTGAAGTAGACTATAGATCTATTGGCCAGAGTATGTTTCAACTTTACTAAATCTAGAGGCCTCCAAATTGAAACAAATTATTTTAAGATTAGTATAGCTATAAACATTTGTACCAATCATATAGGTAAGATAGATTTTACTGCATTTGAAATTATATTTGCATTTTTTACCTATTTTTTTCTTTCTTGTTTTATTTTTTACTTTATTTTTATGTTAATGTTTTGAGAGGTGAGAGACAGAGAGACAGAGAGAGAAAGAGAAGAGGGCAAGGGCCCGGAGAAGTCTCCATAGTTGCACATCATTATTTGTGACATGGTTGCATTATGGAGTTGTATAGGGTGGGAACCAAACTAGGGACCTTCCACATGGGAGGTGAGAACCTTTGCTGCTGCACCATCCTGATGGTTATCAGTTGTACCTCAGTTCAGCATATGGGCTTGCACGGGCCAGGGCCGGAAGGTGAACCCTGGACCTTGTGCTTGCAAGGCAAGAACTCAACCGCTGGACTATCCCGGCATTCCTTGGCCTATTTTTTCATTATTCTTAGGAAAGTCATTTAGTTATGCATGTGTATCTATCAACTCACAGTGGCTATTGTATATCAGTTAGAGAGAGAGAGAGCATTGTCTTAAGAGGGTGTATATAGATGTTCTACTCTTTGACCTATTCTGATTTGCTGCTCACCTTGCCCAAGTCACAGCTATGGAATGACCAACATGAATCTAGGACAGCCTTTCTTCCCCCCACCCCCCAACAACAAAAAAAGAAATAAAAACCATCCTCACCTAACGTATTCTACAGACTTTAAGGTGGAGAGGCCAGAAGAGGCGAGGCTATGAAAGCAGTGGTAATTCTAAAAGCAACTGGTTGGGCTCATTTGATAAAAAATGACACAAGGAAGGAACCAAAACAATCAATCATTAAACTGATTCTGTTTTCATTTTGTTGTTGAGCTCTTTTCTCTTTGTAAAAACATTTTGATGCAGCATAGTGAAATGGAAAGGCACTAAACTAGAAATCACAAGATATTTCTTTGTTGTACTCAGGTTTATTATTTTCTTAATATGTCTTTGTGCAAGTCATTTAATCTCTCTCTGACTTTTTTATTATTTGTAAATGAGAATAAATTTCCAACCCTAGCTAATTCGTACACCTGTGATAACCCAAGTTAATTGAACTAATCAAATATTTGTGTGCAGTTACTGGGTTTCTTCATGCATTTCTAATTTATACATTCAACAAATAGTTCTTAAACATTCACCATTTACTAGATGTGTTGCTGGGTTCTAGCCTGTGGAAGGAGCTACTGTCATAGGAGCTACGATCTCATGGAGGATGATGCATAAAATCTATTGATATGTTCAATACTATGCAAGAAAATACGACTATATTACAGGAAAACAACAGAGGTGGTGAGTAATTCTGCTTATGGTAAAGACATCGCCAAAGGTTTCAGTGAAGGAGTCACACATGAGTTCGGTATGGAAGTATACACAGAATTTCTCTAGGTAGAAAGGGATTAGAGCCAAACGGAAAGGACATATAGAAAACTTGGCAAAATGTAAAATTGTAACAGAATATGGCTATTTGCAACACTTATTGTGTGCCGCTGCAGATGTTGCAAATGGCAATGACTATAAGTCCATCTTAATGAACCAATTGGTCGGGAACACAGGTAGGAAAAGCCAAATCCTGAGGTCATTCTCTTTTCTTCTCCCTTGAGTGTCACAATATATGATCACTATTTTGAAATTGGCTACACCATCTGCTTCACCGTTGCTTGCCTAACATTTATGAGGTGCCTACTATATGTATAGGCTATATGCATAGGCTCTGTGCTAAGCTCTTTGAATATATCTTTTTACTTATCCAATAATAAGTAATAACCCAATGATAAAGATACTGTTATTCCATTGATAGAAATAAAGATCTGTAAAATAAATCCAGAATAATTTTTTTATTTTATTTTATTTTTTTTAAGATTTTTATTTTATTGATTTTTGACAGAGAGAGACAGAGAGAAGGGGGAGGGCCCAGAACAGTCTTCATAGTTGACATTAGTTTTCTGTATAGTTTCACTCCACAGGTGGGCACAAGGCTGCATAGGGCAGGAACTGGGCCGGGAGCCTCCCACATAGGTCCCGGCAAGAACTGAACTGGGGGCACTCCCCAGTTCAGCATGTGGGTCCGCATGGGCTGGGACTGGGATTCGATCCTCTGTCCTCAGGGCTTCAAAGTGAGCGCTTTACCCGCTGAGCCATCCCAGCTTTCCCCAGAATAATTTTTAATAAAAGAAATAAAGACACAGAGAAAAGACATCCACTATGTGGATTGATATGACTTGTCTAATGACATAGAATTCAGCAGTAGTGGAATTCTCAAATTGATGTGTCTGAGTCCAGCACTCATGCAACAGCCATATGCTGATTCTCTAGATATTAGGTATATGGGATTATGGCCTAAGACCTTGGGTACATTTAAGCCCATATGTGTAATATCATAGATAAACATCTCCAGCAAAGTCTGATATGTTAGATACCTCTTTGGTAGCTGATTGGTCTGCAATGGTTCCCTCTTCTCCTAGAGTAGTCTTACCCACAAAAGTGAGACAGCACTGTCATCTTTGTGTTATGTGATCATGTCCCTCTGCTCAAAACTGAAAGGTCTAGGATTGGCTCCTGCTCTAAACTTGACCAGTAATAACTTTTTCTCCTTTTGGATGTGTTTTATTCTGTTTGTTTGAACTGGATATATAAAAGAGTCAGCCTCTGAGGGTGTGAACTACAATATATGACACTTGGAATTTGCCAGACGCCATTTACCTCAACCTAGGGAAAAAGCCATTGTTTAATTGTTTGCTTTGGTACAAAAGCTTTATTGAAATATAACTCATATACCATCTATTTTACCATTTGAGGTATTTAATCCAGTTACTTTTAGTATATTCAGAGCTATACAATTATCATCACTTATTCTAGAATATTTTTATCACCCCCAAATGCAACCCTGTACTCGTTAGCAGTCACTTTTCTTTCCCACATTCTTCCAACCCCTATCAACCATCAATCTACTTTCTGTCTCTGTGTGTTGGCCTATTCTAGACATTAATATAAGTGGAATTATGTGAGAAAGCCATCTTTAGTAGAATTTACTAAAGCTGACAAATTAGAAGACATGGTAAGAAATAGGTACAAGAGCTGTCTGGAAAGTATTGAGCCATATATGTAACTGTGCTTACTATATTGACAATGGCTGGCTTTTTCTGGATCTCAGTGTGTGTGTATGTATGCGTGTTTCTACCTATTTATATATGAGAGAGGGAGAACCTTAGAACCATTTGGATCCTAAATTTTAGTCCTAAAATCCAGTTACATTCCTATTCTCTCTATAATTTTGTTCAAACCTTTCTTTGCTTGCATTGCAGAGCAGAAGACTAACACATTTAACTCAAATATGCAAATAAAATTATTTTGTCTATAAGTCATTTAAACATCTTTCCTACACTATTACTCACTAATCGGGAGGAAAAAATACTGTCCAATATATTTTAAGCTTAGTCTAATCCAATAATGTAAAGTGCCAATTCAGCTAAAACCCAGATTATTTTGAGGAAACAAGCAAATCCTTGGTAATGTGAATGCTTCTTTGATTCAGTTGCTAGAAGATATGCCTTGGAATCAGACTGTGCTAGATTTAAATTTGTGTTCTAACACCAATCAGCCACAGCACCTTCAGCTAGTCATATCCTCTCTTACAGTCTCAGTTCCTTTTCCTGATAAGTCAGAATAATAATTCACAGAGCTTTTAGGAAGATTAAGTGAGATAATATATGAGAAGAATCTAATACAGTTCCTGGAATAGGTACTGAGTCCCATCCCCTCTTGGGAGTCTAGGCCTATGTAGGGAATGCAGGAATGGAAGCTTTTACCAGAAAGCCATAGGTGGGAGGTTACTGCCTCACAGGGCACTATAGTTTTTAACTCTCCTTGTGTAAAGCGGCCATGATCTACATCTAGGTAATGGTATAAGAGTAGAAGGGATGCGTACTGCATTGGGCCAGTGTTTTATAAAAGCAGGTTTACTTTTTTTGCCTCTCCCTCTTTTCCTTTATCTGGCTCCAAAGCCCTGTGTAAGACCAAAGCTACAAGATGCTAGAGAATGGGTCCTTGAATTACTACATGGAGGAAATGCCAAACAGGAACAGAAGTGTGGGGCTCTTATATGAGTAAGGAATAAACTTGTATTGGGTTAAGCCACTAAAATTTGGAATGTATTGATTATAGCAGCTAGCATTATTACAACTAACATAATATGTGATAAGGCTCTATTCTTAGGTCCTCACTGAGAAAACATTACGGGGTTCATTGCTTTGTTTCTTCACAGAATATCAAATATCACTTATTTGAATCTAAAGACATTTATGTTGTCTTTATGAGTGTATTTTTCAAAGAGATCAGTGAAATAAAACTAAAATTCATGAAGCTATTTTGTGACTCTTGAATTATTTTTTTCTACCCTCATTCGACATTCATTCACTAAATAATTATTGAGCACCTTGGTTAGAAGAGAGAGACTAGTGAAGATATATTTTTTAAAATAGATAGAAATATCATACTGGGTAATTATAAGTTAGTGCTTAAGGCAAGCTATAGATCATAGGTTCATTATAACAGCCTTCATGGAAACTTGCTGACTTTTCAAAGTGTGTTTGATGATTGTGTAATACCTTTTAAGTCTTTGGCTATTGCTTATATGATATAATATACCTAATTAAAAAAATATTCTCTCCTAGATATTAGACTTCCAAAAGCCAATTACAAGAGAAATTTCTTAGCACAACTGATAGGATTGTTAAGGGAACAGAGATTTCTCCCACTAGTGGGGTTTTGTAGAAAGAGTAAGGCTTTAAAACCATTGAAACCTACATTCAAAATCTATCTTCGACCTTTCTCAGATTCATTTTCCTCATCTGTAAAAAGAGAAATTGAGTGGCTATCTCATAGAGCTTTAAAGAGGATTTTAAGTCATTTATACAGTAAATAGTAGCTTCATAAATGTCTAATAAAAGCAAGTATGATTACTGTTCACAAGAAATCTCATCTAATGCACTAATTCAGATACTCCAATGATGTCATGACTGATAAGCACTACTGTGTGATTTGGCTCCTCAACCTTCTCCAAATACACAGATGGCCCTCATCAAGTCTGAGCTAGAATATGAATATATCTGCATGTGTGTACATAATTGCACATGTATGCTTACACATGCATGCAGAAACATGACTACATGGACATGTGTGCATGCATGGGCACACATGCACTGTTTTACATTTTTCTTCTGTCAGTACTCATGATGAAAGTCAGCTTAAGTCCTTCAGTCTGAAGATTCTGAAGATTCTACTCATTCTACCTACACTCAAAAAGTATCTACTCAGCTTCCTGAATGAAATTTGTTCATTTATTTTGCTGATACCTTCTTCAGGTAGTTTATTATAATCACTTAGTTCCACCGAGAGGTGAAAACTTAGTGTATCACACCAAGAAACAAATAAAGGTCAAGAATTTTTAAGTTATCTTGAGCAATAATCTATAAATAAGCTAAATTATAATTCTTTAAAAATTATATGATGTTTCTGGAAATTTTAAAAGCCTGCATGTAAATTAAATATTGCCAGGTTTTCTGTAAAAATACTTGAGCTGGTGACATTCTTGATAAACTTGAGCTTTCCTCTAAAAATATATATCTGTCTGGGGATATATTCTCTGTTCTTTGTGTCCATGTTACTGAGAGAGAAAACCAAAGGTGAAAGAGATTTAGTGAGAAGGTTTATTTTTACCTGGTGGCTAGGTGGGAAAGACAGGTTGAAGGCATAAATGGTGGTAACAGCACTCAATTTCCCCTTTTTCCTAACTACTTCTATGCATGAGTATAGACTAGGTCTGATGCTACTCTCAGATTTAGGAAGATTGACAATTCAGGACCCTAAATGTACAAGAAAGAAATCATCATTTATTTTCTGATTTTCACCCCAACAAAGAGAGCTATCAACTAAAGTTTCAGAGAAGTGAAAAAAATCACTGCCCTAATGACCAGACTTAGCATTTATAGCACTTACTAAGTGAGCATCTTTATATTTTGAGCATCTCATTTAACTCACAATACCCTCACCAATGCTTTCAGGTAGTTGCTACTAGTATCCATGTTTATGAGTAAAAGAAGCAGAGATATGAACTGAATATGTTGTCAAGTAGCAGAGGCAAGGCTTGATTTAATCCACGCAATCTGGCTTTTGACAACGTGGCTCTACTGGTCCTCAAAATCAGGTGCCCAGAGGCATCATGAAGTTATTAGCGGGAGGCTGTGTAATTCTGGCAAAGTACATAGATTATGGTGCTAGATATCTATAAATTGTGATCTGGGTGTGCTATAGATAAATTATGTGTGACCTTGAACAAATTATTCAATCTACTTGGGGTTTCTCACCACTAACATTGTATAGATTGTTAGAACCGAGGGCCTAAAATGGCATCATTGATACTAAGAGCCTATGGTACCAATCTGTATTTAATATCTGACCTAATTGCAGTTTCAACTTCTACCAAAACTGCAATCTTTTTTTTTTTTATTTTATTTTTTTAATTTAATTAATTATTTATTTTTGACAGAGTGAGAGAGAAAGACAGAGACAGACAGAGAGAGAACTGAGCTGGGGGCACTCCCCAGTTCAGCACATGGGTCCACACGGGCCAAGGCCAGGACTCGATCCTCGTTCCCCGGTGCTGCAAAGTGAGCGCTCAACCCACTGAGCCATCCCAGCTTCCCCTAAAACTGCAATCTTAATCAACCAGTCTGGAATTTTCTGGTCAGTCACCAATAAGGTAAGTAAAGTTGGGTCCTCTCCATCTCTTGTAGGAAGAGGCAATCTGCATGACAAAAACACCATTTCCTTCCCCCTAAAGGAAGATGTCCTGGTCTAAAAAGAATTCTTTATTGTCTTTTGTTAATAGTTCTCTTACCCCACCATCTTCACATAAAAACCTTCCATTTTTTGTAACACCACAGGGGCCTTTTAGTTGTTAGGTGGAATGCTACCAGATTCTATAATCATTTAGGAAAGCCAATTAGATCTTCAAATTTACTTGGATGAATTTTGTTTTTAGTAAGGAAATCACATCTATCTGATAGGATTTCTTAGAGATTTAACAGAGAACAGATGCTCACTTAATACATGTTAGCCACTATGACAATGTTTTTCCCACTAGCTTTGTGAAGTCTTCAAGGGCAAATAGTCCTGGTCACTATTGGATTGCTCAGTGCCCAGCACATGTTTGGCAGGTGATCAATAGGGGCAGCATGGTTGAAGAAAAGAACTCCTCTGTTTCTAAGAGCATTCAGTGGCTCCTAAACGTGCACCTCCTGTCCCAGAGAGCCTTTTTTGTTTGTCTTTAAGAATAAGACCAATGTGATCTTAAAAGTATAGGGGCCTTCAGATAAAGATGATCCTGTTGCATACATAGCTCTGGTTATTTTTCTTCTCGGAGGCTTCCCACACAGTTCCCCTTGGGCCAGATCTCATGAAAAGTGATATGCTGGTTGGTGACACACTTATCCAGACAAAAATATACATGGGTTTCTCTGGGACATTCATTTATTCAACAAATATTCATTGAATAACTTCTGTGTGCCTGGTTCTGTTGAACTAGGTATATAGAATAAAGCAACATCAATTCTGTCTCCTCAACAAGCCTATAGCCTGGGTTAAAGATGGCAAATACGGTATATGTCCCCCATGCCCTTCCTAACTGTGTCCACAAAGTAGTATGACTGGTTGCCTTCTTGCAGCTATACCTGGGCCATACAGTAACTAGAACAAAACTCTTTAGCAGCAGTTCTGTGATGTATGCACTTCCAGGATGTGGTCACAATGGCCCACAATTAAGACTGCTGCTAAATGGAATGATTGTGAGCAAATAGAAAGAAAAGAGGCTTTAGAATCAGGCAGACTAAGATTTGAAAAATAACTACATTCTGAATACATAGACAAAAGAAATAAAATCAGTATCTCAAAGAGATATCTGCAGTCCCATATTCATTAAAGCGTTATTCGCAATTAGCAATGTATGAACGCTACTCTTGTCCATTGACTGATGAATAGGTTAAAAATGTGCCATAAACAAGAGCTATCCAGAAATTATCTAACCATGTAACTGTTCTCATATTGGCGATGGCTGGATTTTTTTCAGATAATTTATATGTATGTATATATATATATATATATATATATATATATATATATATATGTATATATATATTACATATTACATATTACATATATCAAATGAAATCTTGTCATTTGTTACAATACATATGAATCTGGAGGACATTATACAAAGTGAAATAAGCAAGACATGGAAAGAAAAATACTGTATAATCTCACTTATATGTTGAATTTGCAATAGTCAAAATCACAGAAGATAGAATGGTGGTTGCCAGGTGCTGGGAGTGGAAGAGAGGGTGAGGGAAGTGGGAAGATGTTGGTCAAAGGGTACAAACACTCAGTTATAAGATGAATAAGTTCTGGGGATCTAATGTACAGCATACATTATATAGTTATATTGTGTATAACTTTAATAACATCATTAATAATAGTATGTTGTATACTTGGAATTTGCTAAGAGAGTAGATTTTAAGTGTTTTGTTTTTTTTTTAAGTACTTATTTTTTTAGAATATATTTTTATTTATTTTTTTATTTTGGACACAGAGAGAGCGAGAGAGAGAGAGAGAGAGAGCGAGAGAGAGAGAGAGAGAGAGAGAGAGAGAGAGAGAGAGAGAGAGAGAGGGAGAGAGAGAGAGATACAGAGAGAGGGGAAAGAACTGAACTGGGGGGAGGTCCCAGTTCAGCATATGGTTCCGCATGGGCTGGGGCCGGGATTCGATCCCTGGTCCCTCATGCTGCAAAGAGTGAGCACTTAACCCACTGAGCCATCCTGGCTTCCCCTTAAGTGTTATTATATACACAAAAAATAATAACTATGTGAGGTGATGGATGGATGTGTTAATTGGTTTGATTTTGGTAATTATTTCAAAATATATATACATATTTCTACATCAAATCATCACATTATACACCTTAAATGTATTCAATTTCTATTTGTCAATTACATTTTAATAAAGCTGGAAATTTTAAAAATAAGAGTTAAAAAGAGAAAAATAGGGTAAATATTATATACTTCATTTCTTGTGGGTAGTTACATGAGATTATCCAAACTGAGAGACTAGTATGGTAAAAGGCTAAACTATTAGTAATTTCTAGTTGTAGCTAGTGTGTGCTTGATTCTCTTTTATATCATAGTGTGACCACAAGAGGAGAATATACCTAATGCATGTACCATTTTTCTAATTATTTGCTGGTATATGATACCAATGAAGTGATTTTCAGGTATGCTGCATTTGAATTACAGGAAGGTTGGGGAATTGAATTCTAATCAACAAAGAGTCTTTCCGACATATGTGTGTCTGTATCCTGTGATCATCATCTTGTTATCTTAGGAGCTTCATTGGGACACAGTTGCTTTCTTTTGCTTTCAATCCCTTGAGCTAAGATATAGCCATCTTAGATAACATTCTTGCCACAATGAGGTAAAGCTCATCCTAGTATAATGAAAAGGCCCAGAAAGATCTGGTTTCAAATTCTGTCTCTATTACCAGCTATACTGATCTGGAGAAGTCACTTAATATCTCTGAGCAGCAGTTTCACATCTCTCAAATATGGCAATTTGAGGATAGTGATTAATTAAGAAGATTTCTTTGGTATTAGTCCTTACCTTCTAGTCTATTCCTGGAATGATCTTTCTAAATTATAAATCAGATCATATATATATATATATATATATATATATATATATATATATATATATATATATATATATAATTTTTTTTTTTTGCTAAAAATCTCATCAAACACTGGCCATAGCAGCAGTAATTGTGGTGGTGGGAGGGTGAGGAGGGCAGATGTTGTTGAAAATACAGGTTATCTGCTTATACCCTAGCTTTTAGTA
Organism: Craseonycteris thonglongyai; assembly: GCA_004027555.1. NCBI lineage: Eukaryota > Metazoa > Chordata > Mammalia > Chiroptera > Craseonycteridae > Craseonycteris > Craseonycteris thonglongyai. Next base: position 2,629 of record PVKE010024635.1, on the reverse strand, counting down.
AATCCTAATCTAGCGTGAGGCCAGCTACTTGTAATTTCACGTGGCTCCCCTGAGAATCATAGTTTCATTCATTAGCCGAACCTCTCCATGATCCAACCCAGCCTTCATTCAGCATTATCTCACATTCCCCCATGCTACAGGCTCTTTGCAGCTATACCAACTGCTGACAGCTTTTCTAACATGTTATGTGTCTGCCCTTGCTCATGTAGCTTCCTCTGCTGGAATGACTTTCATGTCTCACTTTTATACCAAATAATCCCATACATATTTTGCAACACTCAGATAAACTCTACCTCCTCCGTGAATATTTTTCCTGTCACAGTCCCAGAAAGAACTGAATACTCTTTTTAGGACTCTCAATATGCTGCACAAACTTAAAAATCAAACAGATGACTCTCTATTATAAATATTAATTTTCTTGCCTGGGAACTTTTAAATGGCTGGATAGGAGACATCTTGTCTTTGTATCATCAACACTTATCCATAGTACCTAGCTAAAAAAATTTTGATAAAGAAATAAAGCCCATCTTTTGAAATTATGAATTCTGGTACAGAAATGTGTAGCTTTGATGAATGAGGGCACAGAACTACAAGTTATAAACCATCTCTTTGCCTTTGATATAGTTAGAAAAAAATCAGTCTCTCTTTGGCTCATTAAACTTGAACCATTTATATAAAGCTATGGAGAAGTTGTTTCTATTGAATACAGCCTTCTAAATTTTAGGGCAGCCCCTGGTTTCAGATGTTGGTCTGCATCTGTGGCATTAATACCACTGCTGACATGTCAGAAAGCCCAAGGAGCAAAGCTTTTGGGGGGGTGGAAAAATTATCAAAGCTTTTCATTTCAGTTTAACCCAGTGGTTCAGGGATGATTTAAACAACACTGTTTTATTCCTCTGTGACTGCCCAGGGAAGTGAGCTATAGTTTATGGGTAACCTGGTGGCAGGAGATATATTGTCCAGTGTTTTTTCTACCTACTGTATGATTTATGATTGAAGGTCAGATATATTATGGCTTACCTGCCAATGCTAACTACCTTTCATAAAATTATGGTCCTGCTGAATGGATGAATGCCCCTTAGTACACACTTTCCATCAGAGTTTTGTAGACAACAGTTACTGATGCCAGTTGGTTTTTGGCAATAGAATTAAACTTCAAGCCATAGATGATGAGGACCCTTGGACCTGCTGTTGTGTAGCTCAAGCCTTAAGGTCTTTACAGGGAATATAAATGGTGATGTTAAATCAGGTTGATCTTTCTCCTAATCTCCTTAAGTTTTTTTGTTTTTTGTTTTCCTGTCTCCAGTGTCATGTTCTGCTGCTGTAAAGAAGTTAAGGGTCTGTCAAACAGGTATTTATTCTTTGCTGAGTCAGGAACTCACTCTTTGGCTGCGTATTTTTTATTCACTTTCTATCTAGGAGCAGGAGTTGTGGCTTCCAGTTAGTTGATGAATTCTCCTGAGAGCACATCCACATTACATTCAGAAGTACCCGGTTGGCTATTACTCAGAAAATGAGATACGTAGGTTTGCAGCTCAACAACTGCTATTTTCCTATAGTTCTTGCCTTCCTATAAGGCAGGGGTTCCCAACCTTTTTATACCTAAGGGCACATTCTAAAATATTAGTAGGGCGGCGGGCACCAACTATTTCTAAGGATATTTATTATTGAACAAGAATAAAAATTAATAAACAAAAATAATTTTAAAATAATAAATTTATTGTACAAATTATATACACACAAAGAAACATATATACAAAACGTAATACAAAGTAAATAAAAAACACACATATAATAAAATCATTTAAAAAAACATAAAAGAAAACATTAAAAAAAACCAATCTGTCAGTGTGATCTTTGGCATTGCATTTCATTGGCTAGTGCCTCGTAATTAGGAGAGTATGACGACAACCCTGTTAGCAAACAATTATTAAGACGCTCATTGGTAAGTTGAGATCTATATCGTGATTTTATTAAATTTATGTTTGAAAACAAAGATTCGCATAAATACGTTGACCCGAAAAATGATTTCATTTTATATGCCGCTTTTTTTAAAAATGGGAACCTTTCTTTGTCGACTATGTTCCATAAGTCCTCTGATATTAAGGATTTTAGCAAAATATGGTTCTTAAGGTTCAAAATTTCTAACTCTAGTTCTTCTGCTTTCCCCTGAACAAGGTCTGCAATACATGCAGCTAGTTCTATTCCATTTATTTGGCAAGTAAAAGGATTGATACAGAAGGACACAATTGGCTCGATATTTGTAAACTGCAGAAATCTCTCTTCAAACTGTTTTTGAAGCACTTGCAGGGTCTCAATAAATAATGACACGTTTAATTCATTGTTACCTAGCATTTTCCTCATATATGGGAAGTGCACGAGAGACTTGATAGGCAGATGTGATATCAACAAAGTCAATTTCGCTTTCAGTGCGTTTACAGAGCTTATCATTTCAGCTCTATTTTTGTCTTTTCCCTGCAACTCCAAATTGAAAGAATCTAATTTTTCCATGGTGTCAGCAAGAAAACCCAAATCCACCAGCCAGCAAGAGTCTGTTAGTTCATCATCATTTTCATTTTTATCATGTATAAATGTTTTTATTTCTTCAATTAAGTTCACAAATCTTGTA
>PVKE010024634.1:0-23658 GCA_004027555.1 Craseonycteris thonglongyai | reverse complement strand
ACCACAGTGCTGGACCACCGTGCTGGACCACAGTGCTGGACCACAGTGCTAGACCACAGTGCTGGGCCACAGTGCTGGACCACAGTGCTAGACCACAGTGCTAGGCCACAGTGCTGGGCCACAGTGCTGGACCACAGTGCTAGACCACAGTGCTAGGCCACAGTGCTGGGCCACCGTGCCGGGCCACCGTGCTGGGCCACAGTGCTGGGTCACCGTGCCGGGCCACCGTGCTGGGTCACAGTGCCGGGCCATCGTGCCGGGCCACAGTGCCAGACCACAGCGCTGGGCCACTGTGCTGGGTCAGGAACGACTGGAGAGCTCTGTGGCAACGGCAGAGCTTTCCAATGGCAGCATTTACTTGTCCCTGTCACCCTCCACTGCGTCCCAGGCTGCTCAGCTCCTACCCAGTGCTCCCTGACCTGTCTGCCTCCAGTGACTATGACCCCTCTTCCCCCTCTCTGTGGCCCTCCATTGGGCTACACCCTATTGGGTCACAAGCGTGTTGTAGGCATGTCTAGGCATGTTTCAGACCTGGCCATTTCCACTTGGCTGCCTATGCCACACAGGTCAGGTGGAGAGTGGCCTGGGCTGCCCCCAAGCCGTGTTTAGCGGCGGAGCTGAGCGGAGGCGGTGCCTGGCTCCCTAGCCACAGTCTCTCGTTAGAAAGAAATTAAAAGCCACTCAATTTTGGCTAATATCCCTCTGAAGGCCTTTAACTCCACCTGTGACTAACCCATTCATAATCGCTCCATTTTAGTGGCTCAGGCTGATGTAGCCTCAATTAATTTGGGAGGAGAGATAAACGGCCATTCCTCTTTGTCTCCCATCCCTGCCTCCCTTCCTGCCCTCTCTGTCGTCTCCCCCACAGCCTCTCTGTCTCTCTGGCTCAGTTTTTTCTTTCTTCCTTTCTCCATCTCATCTCTTTTTCTCCTCCTGATTGTGTGGGTCTGTTTCTGTCTTTTGAAATTTCTGCCCCCTCCCCCAACTTTTTTTGTGTCCCTTTCAAAGTCTTGGTTTTTGCTCTCTCTTCACTTCCTCTGTCTCCTTTACTCCCTCTCTGTGTCTTCCACTCTTTCTCTTTCTTTTCTTTTAATTCACTTCTCTGTCTATCTGGGCCTACTTTCCTCTCTGCTTCTCCTTCCTGTTCCTTTTGGTCTCTACTTTTGGTCATTTTGGCCATTACACACTCATCTTTGGAGCTACTTTCTTTGCCCACTAGTGTGTATGTTTCTAGTGCTGTTTTTCTGACCCCTCGCCCCATCATTGTCTCAGTTCTTTTCTCTTTGTCTCAACTGCACAATCTCTGAATCTCCCGTCTTTCGTTTCTGTCCACTCCTCCCAAGCCCCACCCCCTGTTTAATCCGTTATACAGCTTCTGTCTACCCACTTTCCCTCTTGTTTCCTTGCCTTCCTTTCCTTTTATCCTGCCTCTGTCTCTCCATTTGTCTCAGTTCTGCTGTGTCTCCCTGAGTTTTTCTCTCTTCCCTTCCTTTTTCTGCCACAGAAATGACTCTTGCCCTCTCCCCCACTGCTCAAGCGTCTTTTCTCCTGGTGCCTCAACCCCCCAGCCCACAAGTCCTTTTGTCTTCCCCTCCTCTCTCGATTATTATTAATGATAAAAGCTCAAACATCACATCAGTAATTTCTGAGCGAGTTTTGCAATGAAACTGGGGCCTCCTCAACCCCTCCCGAGTCCCACAAATTTTACTTTTGTAATTTCACGCCTCTGGTTATCACCACGCTGCTCTGTCCCTCTCTGCCTCTCAGCTCCCCTCCCCTCCCCCCCACCCCCCGGAGAGAGCACTTAAACTTGTTTTCATTCCCTTATTCTTTATTTTTTTAATGTCCACTCTCTCCGGAGTCAGTAATGTTCTTCCTCTCTTTCCTCTCCCATTTTCTGTTAATTCTGCGCCATCTGCCTTAGCATCTGTTAAAAATAAAATTTCCCTCACACAATGAGAAGCCTCCCTGCTCCTCCCTTCCCCCTGCAGCCCCCCAGGTTTGGTGCTGGGGCCGTCAGATGCCACTTCCTCTCCTGGGATCTCCCCCCCTTCCCCCAGTCCCTAGTCTGGTTTTCAGGGAAGAGACACAGCACTGGGAGGGCAGGCGGCAGGAAAGGAGGGGGCTGCCCAGGGGGCCTGGAGCTGGAGGGGCAGATGCAGAGGGAACTAGAACTGGGGGTGCAGAGGATGGAAGCAGGCTCCACCCACTTGCCTTTGGGACCTTGCCCAGGCTGGCGCTCTGAGCTGCAGAGACAGAACACCTGCACAGGTAGGTAACAACAGGTGGGGAGAGGTTTGAGGAGACAGCCCTGATCCCCAGGAAAGGAGACTAATCATGAAACCACTTGCCCTTTTCCAAAAGCTAATGCTGGGGCATGAGGCTGGGATGGGGGTAGGAATAACTTGGGAGATGGGAGACCAGCTCCCAAGTCCTAGTGGCGGGCCCCAGGTTGGACTGGGTAAGGTGCTAGACAAGGTGTCCTCAAGGCTGTCTGTTCAGGGTCCCCTCCCATGTCTGCTGGAGGACTGTGACCCTGCTGCCCTGGGTTTAGCTGTGAAAAGGGAGGGGGAGTTAACTGACCCCCATGCCCTGAACACTTTAGGAGGCAGGAAATTTGGGGGGTGAAGCCAGCTTCGCAGAGGGTTTGAGAGGAGACTCAGTGTGTATATATTTGTGAGCATGTGTGTGTATGCCTGTGAGATTATGCTCCCCTGTCTCCATTGATCTGGGGAATGTGTGTATATGAACTGGGTTCTGACTGATTTTCTCTCTGTGTTATAGCCTGGCTGTGCCTCTCAAGTGTGGGTATATTGTGTGTGTGTGACAGCGGGTGTGGAGCTGTACCTCTCCATTGAGATGGTATATGACAGTGTGTGGTAGTGGGTATGTTGTGACTATGTATTTCTGTATTTGTGTAAATAGCGTCTTGCGAAACTACTATCTTCCTGTGTATGTGATTGCATAATTGTTCATCTTATTATCTTGGTGGATTTGTATATGAAAGTCTTATATACTTTGTATAGGATTTGTACATTACTACATCTCTCCTGTAATGTTGGGTGTAATTGTTTCTTGATAATCCTCTTTCCCTTGTGACCAATGGCAGGTAGGCACCTGTGTGCAGGTAGCTTTACTTCTGAGTGATGTGGTGGGTGTGGGAGGGTGATCATGTATGACTGTCTCTGGTGACATGCATATGTGTACATGTGTGTGCACATACTGTGTGCTTCCTTTTACTCAGCGCCATGCAAATGTGTGGGTACCTGAGATGGGCTTGGTTGTGCCAGACACAGTGGGACAAGGCATGTAGTCACAGGTGGGAAACTGAGGCAGCTCAGCAGCAGGATGGCGAAAAAGACAGGCTTTACCACCACACAGTCCTGAGTTCAGGTCCTAGATCTGTCCCAAACAGGACAGTGACACAGCAAGTTAAACCGAGTCTCGGTTTCCAAATCTGTAAAATGGGGATAATCGTATCTATGGCATGCAGTCGTTGTGGGGACAAAGGATGTCAAACAAGTAGCCTGACCCCTAACAGTAATAAAATAATAGCAGTAGTGATAATAAACCATTAAGTGCTTTCTATTACTTGTCTACTTCAGATCAACCCTAGAAGGGTCTTTTTAGAGATGAATTCACCCTTGCACAAAGTATAAATAACCAAGATCAAACTGCTGGGAGTGGCATAGTTTTATCTGTAAAGTAGATGCTTCCAGCAACTACTGCTAATGTTATTCATGTGAAAACAGTGGAGCGGGGAGTGCATTCCGCCCCCTCCCCCACCCCTGGCCCAGGGGCTGTTGGGGACGAGAGAGGCTGAGGAGGAGGCAACGGCCCACGCGCCTGGCCGCCTCTTGCCAGCCTTGATCGACACCAAAGACTCCGTAATCTCTCTCTACCCCTAGGGGAGCAGCAGCGTTTGTGAAACAGATTTTTACAAAATGTTTTGACCCTGCTCTCCCCTCCCCCCGCATCCCTGCCTGGCACCGTGTCACCTAATTAAATCAGCCTTCGCGACGTCTCCGCTCCCTGCTAATTGTGCCCTGGGCCGGCTTCCTCCCGCCACGCCCGAGGGCGGCGGTCCCCTGGGGGGGGGGACTCCTGTGGCGACGTCCCTGGTCCCTCCCCCTGCCCCCCACCGCGGCCGTTCTGCGACCCCGGAGACTGAGGCCCCGGCTCTAGGTCCCGCCCGGCCTGGCTTCCTGCTCAAGGGCTGGGGCCCAGGTCTGACATGACCCCGGGCCTCGGGAAGGCCAGTCCGAGCGCATCCGGGTGATTGTCTCCGCCAGAGGCGTATCCGAGCAGGCGGCTCGGAAAACCCGGTTTTTCCCCTTCACCGGTGGGGGCCCGCCGGAAGCGGGCGGCTTTAGTTACAGATCCGCCGGCGCGGGGCGGGCGGGCGCCGCCTCTGTCCAGGGTGCTGAACACGCGCAGGGGCTGGCGGCGCTTCCACGGCTGCCCGGACGGCAGCAGCGACTAAACATCATTACAAGCCACTCTTATTCAACGATTATCGTGATCCCGGCACTGAGCTAAGCGCTTCCAAGCTCTAGATAATTTAATACGCACAGCAACCTTAGGAAGAGAGGTTTTCCCATATTAAAGATGAGAAAACAGACTTCCAGAGGTTAAGGAGCTGGTGTTGGGGATGGTCAAGGGAGACTTTTGCTTTATCTGTACTCTATGATTTCCTCTTCTTTTTTAACAGTAAAGAATATATTCATGAATTACTTGTGCATTGCAAATAAACTTTTAAAAATATTTTTTTCTTAGTGGGGGACATTCTTCTGGACAAATGAGGGTCTTCAAAGAGAGGGAAGATTAATAATACACATTAAAAAAGATAAATAGAAATAACAATCAAATACATTGTTGGGTACACCTTTTTGGTTCTTTATTTGAACAAGCCAAATGTAAAAAAAATGAAATAGTTGAATATGGACTGTGTGATATGGACTTGATGATATTAGAAAATTATTGCCAATTTTGTTAAGTTATAATGACATTGTAGTTACGTTTTTGAAAGGTCCTTAGCTGTGAATTTTTTTCTTAAAATGAGTTGTTAAGTGACTTCTTCAAGATTACTTGAGTGCCTAATTTCAACCACTCTGACTCCCCGCAACCAGCAGACCTGAACATGTCTACAGCTTTGTGTGTTATATAGGCCTGTCTGAAGGTTTGTGTGGCTGTCTCTGCTTGGGTTCATATGAGTGCTGGTATTGTATCCCTGTTTGTGAAACTGGGTGGCAAATTTTGAGAGTCTACTGTATGCCAGATTTTCTATAATGATATTTTGCAGCATTTTAAACTCAGAACAACCCTGGGAGGGAGGTAATTTTATTTCAGTACTTGCAGATGCAGAAACTGAGGCAGAGAAAGTAATTTACTTGTGGTCTTCCAGTCAGGAAGTGATGGAACTGGAACTCAGGGATTTTGACTCCACTCCCTAATGATCTTGATAATTACTTAAACCAGTGGCCTTATTAGTGTGTGTAAAACTTGTGCCTGAGTATGACTTCATTTGGTGGGTGAAAGTGAAGAACTGTGTATGTAGTTACATCAGGGCCCCTCTTCTTGTGATGCCCTGGTATAGGAGATGCAGGAAATTACAGATCAGTGAGGAAGGAAGGTTGATGTTCAGTGAACTAACCAATAGGAATAATCAGGTCCACTAAAGATTTACATGATTTGAACAGTTTACCTGGTGACAAAATAGATCTAAATTTGATTTTGAAGTTAGAATCTTCCTTTCCATAATGATAAAACCATCCATTGAGCACCTACCAAGCCCGAGATACATAGAAACCATGCATTTATAGCACAGTGTCTGATACAGAGTAAGGATTCAATAGAGAATGACTTTTGTTATCAAGGGAAGAAGCATGATATAATACATGAAAACCAGACTTAGAGACAAAGCAGGGTATAATATGGTCTCCACACCCAGTAGCTGAGGAACCTTGGGCAGGCAACTTAACCTCTATGGGCCTCACTTCCTCTTTCTGTAATAGGGAGATAATCACACTTAAAGAGGTTGTAAGAATTAAATGAGATAATGTGTAAAGTATTTTGCATGGTGCCTAGGAGATAGTAAATGTGCAATTGATGTTAGTAGTTATTAATTTGTGCCAGGTGTGTCGTATATATTTTCTCTGAATCCTGTCACCACCCTACAAGGCATTTGGTATCCTAACTCATGTATTCCAATTCCATACTGGTTTCATTAAGCTAGCGCTTGCTTCTTCATGAGCTGTCTGTTTTATTTGAATGTTTCTGAAAATCAGTATAGGAAATTAACATTGGGAGCTGGAAGGGAGACTACAAGGAAGAGACTTTGGCATAGGAAAAAGAGCGCTAGTGTGGAAGGCATGAGATTGAAGTTAACAACCTAGATTTGCCATTAATTAAGGTGACCAGATGTCCCGCTTTTGGCGGGACAGTCCCAATTTTTAACTATTTGTCCCGCATCCTGCGGCGTTTTAAAAAAGTCCCGATTTTTGGAAAGAATGCATGACAAGCTAGGGAACGGCGGGAGATAGACCAAATTTTTAATCAAGAACCCCCCCCCCCCAGTCAATGGTGTCCCGCTTTTACCAATGTTAAAATCTGGTCACCTTACGATTAACTTAGTTGTATGACCTTAAGTCACAATTTTCCTCTCAGAGTTTCATTTATACTACCTGTAAAATACGGAGGGTAGACTGTATGAGCTGTGACGTTATAAGATTCTCTGGGTAACTGTACATCTTCAAGAGATTTGAGTAAGATGTGAAAGTATGACTGAATTCTGTGAAACTCTAAGAGTATATGAAAGGGGAGTGGATGGAGTTGTATGGAGTCATGGTTGCAACAACATAAATGACAATGACTGGGAGGGACTTGTGCTTACATTTCCTTAGGACAAAATATGACAGTGTGAGACTGTGTAAGAGTGAACATTGGGTGACTTGGTGTGTTTATGTAAGTGGGAGTGTGTAAGAATCAAATTCTGTTAAAGTGTTGTATGCAAGGAGGTACCGGTTGGTGTAATGGTATGTAAATTATTAAGTTAAATGATGTGATAATGTGAGTGTGGTTGTAAGGGAAGTGTACGGGTTGTGGATTACATGTGAATGTGTGAGTGCAAAGCTGATACATGTGAGAGGAAAACTGACCATGGGCTGATAGCAGAGAGGAGTGGTGGAGGGGGTTCTATAAAGTGAGCATCACATGTAGGAAAAGGCTGAGCTACATTAGTCCCCATCCTGTTTTTCTACCCTTATGAGGCCCTCTAGAGTGATCTATGGCCAACTCAGACATTTTTTAAAAAATGTTTATTGTTTGAGAGAAAGTGAGAGAGAGAAAAAGAGAGAGAGAAGTGGGGAGCCCCAAAGTAGTCTCCATAGTTGTACATCATCAATTGTGACATACCGTAGTTTCATTTCACACAGGTGGATGTGGGGCCATACAGGGTGGGAACTGAACTGGGGACCTCCCCCCCTGTGTGGGAGGCAAAAACCTTTGTGGAGGTTACCAGTTGTGTTGCAGTTCAGCATGTGGGTTTGCATGGGCCAGAGCTGGTATTTGATCCCTGGACCTTGCACAAGACAAGTACTCAACCTGTTAAGCTATCCTGGCAACCCAACTCAGACTTATTGATTTGGGATGACCAGCTCACTGTTACCACCACACAGCGATGCATACACACACTCATGCTTTTCAGCTGTGGTGTCAGGGAAACTTCTGAGGAGTCTGAATTAACACTTAAAGTCCAACTATAGGAAAACCTAGTCTAGCTTCCCTCCTACACTCTCCCTAAGAATCTTGGCCACAAGACTTCAGAGACAGTGGCTCCTGGCAACCTCTTGGGCTTCCCCTTCTCCACTTTGCCCACCTTCCTCAAGCGCCACACACCAGGAGGTCATATTCTCTCTCATCTCTGTTCTTCTGCACTTGGTGCTTCTTCTGCCTGGAGTTCCACATCCCACCTTCGTGGCTGGTAAATGCCTCCTTTTGCCCAGACTCAGCTCTTGCCAAACCGTGCACTATCTGAATTTGACCCCTTCCTATTTGGCCCAGAGCATCTTGGGCTTCTCAGACATGCATCTTGCACATTGCTTTGTGGTTGATTAACTCACAGGTCTTCCTCCCTTACCTAGAACTCTGAGGTCCAAAGGGCAGAGTCTACATCTTTTTTTTTTGTTGTTGTTCCCCCAGGGCCAGCCCAATGCCTAACACTTAGTAGACATGCAGAATACAGTTGAATGAATGAGGAGATGCTGAAAAGGAGGTGGGATGCATGACTTTTGTCAAAAGCAAATTCAGCCATTTTTCAAAATTGGTCTTGGAATGATGAAGTGGAGGGCAGAAAGGCATTCCATCATCTAGTTTCAGTGTTAGGATGGCTATGTGGCCTGGGGCAAGTTACTGGATCTCTTTGAGCCTAGTGTCCTTATCTGTGATGTGGTAGTACATAATAGTATCTGCCCCTCCGCCCCAGAGGTGCTATGACAAGTCAAAGGTAGCAGTTAGTGCACAGTGCCTGATATAGTACCTGCTGCAGATTAATATACTACTATTAGTATTATTGTCATTTTTTGTGGTTTGGAGGTGGTCACAGGGATTGTTATCATTATTATGTTGTAGCCCATTTCTCCCACCTGGATAACTCTGCCCCAGATCAAATGCCACCTCCTTTAAGAAAATTTCCCAAATACCCTCAAGAACTCAGTCATCTGCTCCTCACTTGAATGTGCAGAACCTTGCGTGTGCTTCTGTTTCGGCACTCATGTGGCACTGTCATCATTTGCAGATACCAGTCCCCCTGCTTGATGGTGAACTACAAGAAGGCAAAAGTAGTCTCGGTCCTCCCCTCCTGATATGTGGGAGGCTCAACAATATCGGGTGAATTGGGGGGACCATCTGAGCTTCTGGGAGCCTGACAGTGTGTTGGAAATGAGTGAATAGATGGTGTTAACGACCACTTATGGCACTGATTTGCCATTGAATCATAGATTGCATTCCAAGACCTGCAATATAATGTAGATGATGCTATTATGCCATCTCAATATATTTAAAGGATTTTTTTTTTTTTTTTTTTAAGAAACAAGGGAAGAAACTGTCTGGAGATACCATTACTACAAAAGGGAAGGTGGTCCCCTCCACCTTCTCCTCCTCACTCCTGCCCCATGTGTCTCCTCCCTCCTCAGCACAGTCTCAGTCAGTATTTCTAGTGCTGTGGTCAAGCATGCTATCAAGTACAGTAGTCCCCCCTTACCTGTGGGACATATATTCCAAGACCCCCAGTAGATGCCTAAAATTGGGGTTGGTACCAAACCCACATATACTATACTTTTTTCCCTGTACAATCATACCTTTTCACTTAATGGAAGCACTTTCTGGCTTCTCTTTGGCATATCTGAATTGCCAACATCACCACTCTTATGCTTTGGGGCCAGGCACTGTGATACCTCAACAGTCATTCTGAAAACCAGACAGCTAAGTAACTGAGGGTGGATGGTGTATAGTATACAGTGTGGATTCAATGGACAAAGGGATGATTCACATCCCAGGTGGTTTGGAGAGGGATAGCTTGAGATTTCATCTTGCAACTCAGAATGGGAAGCACTTTAAAACAGATGAATTGTTTATTTCTGGAATTTTCCATTAATATTTTCAGACTATGGTTGACAGGGGTAACTGAAATCACAGAAAGTGAAACTGTGGATCTAGGAGGGAGGCTTCTGGATGCATTAGTAGGGGCTAGCCTGGAGCACTACTTCCACTACCAGACTAGCCCATCGATGCTTATTTATCCCAAGAATGGCTCAACAAGGGCAAAATTAGGAGTGGGTGAAAGAGATGTGCCCCGAACTCAGAACTGTGATTGGCGTCCTATTTTCCATGCACTGGTGCATCCAGTGGTACATAATTATGGTTTCATGCACAGGTATTTCTGGTGGACACAGCGGGATGTTAGTAACTAACACACAATAACAACAATAGTCCTCACGTGCATTGCATTTAATGGTTTCTCAGATGACGTGCTCATGACCACATTGGCTCAACTATTCTTCAGGGAGTGAGGTATGTAGGGTAGATACTATTCCCATTTTACAAATGGGGAAACTGAGGCCAAGAGGACTTGCACAGGGCCACACAATTACTTAAAGATACACCTGAGGGAAACTTGGGCTCTGCACAAACCTCAGGTTTCTGCATAAACCTCGGTGGTACCTGGGCCCCCACACATATAGGCGTGTTGCCTGAGGGGGCTATTTAGGAACAGGCAGGGCTCTAAAAGAGGGGAGGCCAAAGTGTCTGAGGCCCCGCAATTAGTCCTTTTCTTGTCACTCCATGACACTGATCTTGGCGGACCCAACTGGTTGGTTCTTAAGGGCCGATGGCGAGGGCCGGGAGCAGGTGGAGGGCCGCGCCGGCCAGTGCGAACAAGGCCCAAATGCCTCCCGCAGTCCCCAGGGCGCGCAGGGGCATCCACCCACCCTCCGGGTGCGAAGACTGAGGCCCAGAAAGCGGCGGGCGCCCCCTGCTGGCGGGCGATGGGCCGCGCGGCGCGGTCCCGGCCCCGGCGTCCCGGCCCCCGGCGTCCCGGCCCCCGGCCCCGGCGTCCCGGCCCCGGCGTCCCGGCCCCGGCCCCCGGCCCCGGCTCCCCGGCCCCGGCGTCCCGGCTCCCCGGCCCCCCGGCCCCGGCCCCGGCTCCCCGGCCCCGGCGTCCCGGCTCCCCGGCCCCGGCCCCGGCTCCCCGGCCCCGGCCCCCCGGCTCCCCGGCCCCGGCGTCCCGGCTCCCCAGCCCCGGCCCCGGCTCCCCGGCTCCCCGGCCCCGGCCCCGGCTCCCCGGCTCCCCGGCCCCGGCGTCCCGGCTCCCCAGCCCCGGCCCCGGCTCCCCGGCTCCCCGGCCCCGGCCCCCCGGCTCCCCGGCCCCGGCCCCGGCTCCCCGGCCCCGGCTCCCCGGCCCCGGCCCCGGCTCCCCGGCCCCGGCTCCCCGGCCCCGGCCCGGGCGGAGGCACGCCGCTCCCGCGGGCGCCCGCTCCCCGCGCCGCCTCCCCGCGCTCTGCACTTTGGGGATAATTTAAGCTGCTTCACACTAACTTTCCCGTAACGGCCGGTCCCCTGGAAAGGCAGCCTCCCCGCTTTATCGGCGGCCGCGCTAATGGTTATCTCGCAGCCGCGCCCCGGGCGAGCCTGTCAGGAGTAAATAGAAGCTGACACAGTCATTTGCTTAAATCTTCTCCACACTTTTGCCGCATTTCCCTCCAGAGGATACCCTGAAACAACAATTATTTGAAATGTCACGCGTTTCTGCCCCTGGGCTACCAACAAATGAACATTAAATCTATTAACAGCAAAAAAAAAAAAAAAAAAAAATTAAATGTTTAGTTTTCCTTCAAGGTGTGAGGGGCCAGAGTCAGGGAGGGGCGGAGGGAGAGGCAGAGACAGGGCCAGCACCCCAAGACAGAGCCGAGACAGGGGGGGCCGCCCTGCGAGGCCGGCACGGGGACAGCAGGACAGACGGAGCAGGACAGAGAGGGGCCCGCCCACCCAGGGGCAGCGGAGACGGAAGAGCCAGGCACAGAGCGAGACAAGACAGGGAAAGACAGACGGCCAGCGAGCAGGAGGGAGGGCCAAGGCAGAGCCCACAAAATGAGCGGTGGGAAGAAGCAGAAGGAAGCATCCCCAGCCGTACCAACAGCCTCCCGTGTTGAAAAGCAAAATTAAACACAGCGCTTTCCCAGGCGCTGAGCTGGGAGAGCCGTGTGCTCCGGGCGGGCACTCACTCTCTTAGGCCTTCCTGCCGCCTGGTTGCCTTTGAACCGCAGGGGCCTGGCCTGGGTTTGGCTGCCAGGGGAGCGGCTCTGCCTTCCAGGCCCCCTATCTCTTGTCCAGCTGCAGAATGTGCGGGAGGCTTGGCGAGCCCGTAGCTGGAGACCCTGAGGACAGCAGGTGTGGGACCCCACGGCCATCCTGGTCCAACTATGACTCAGTTTCCCCGTCCACACAATAGCAGATCCCTGGATCTCCCTTCCAACAGGCCACCTGAGTGCCAGATTAAAGTGTCCCAATGAGTGCAATGGCCCAGTTGTCCTCCCATGGGCCTGTGGGACATTGAAGAGATGTCAAGCCTGTCATGTGGAACGATTTAGAGTGTGTATGATCTTGTCCTTTGGTTCCCCACAGGTCATTGCCTCACTGTTGGTGATGTCTGTGTCTACCGAGCACCTCTGCTGGCAATGGCCCGAGCAAGGGGCAGCAAGCTCCTTGGTCACTGAGGGCCACTCTTGCCTCCACACCTCCAACTAGAACCAGGGCTCAGTGAGGGACCATTAGGTGGTTAAGGGTCAAGCAGTGGGGAGGCCAGTGAGGCGGTCCTCAGACAGGAAGGACAGTTGGAAGGGTTGGGGAGTTGAGGGAGGTGAGGTTGGGTGGGTGAGGGAGAGGCTCCCATGAGCTGTTTTAGCCTCCCGATCTCTTCCTGTCCTTGCATCTCCTGGTTACCTGTTACAGTGACATTTTTAGTTAAAATAAATGGGTCAGATTTCATGGTGTGAGGTGACAGCTCTTTGCATCCGGGGCCAAGTCAGCGTGGCCAGGTGCCTCTAGATCCTGGTTTTACCACTCTCCTGAGAGCACATGTTCAAGCTGGGGCTGCTCACCAGCGCCCTTCGTTAGTGTGTAACTGGGTGTGAATGAACACTAGCTCTATACACACCTGCCCGCACCAGTAACTCATATGCAAACACAGAAGCAAGCCTATGAGTTAGCTTACACTATTGCTTTAAATTTTTACATTTTTAGCCTCATGTGAAACCGTTCTCTGAAATATACTTGCAGTGCACACTTATGTGGACACACAGGTGCTTACCTTCCATTTGCACACATAACCTTGCACACTCAGATACCCATCCCAGGTTACTCCTTCCCTGGGTTCTCTACCCTGACACACTGCCCGCCTCCAAGGCTCTTACTCCATGGGAGAATGACAAAGGCTATGTCTGTCTAGGTCACTGAGGCTGTGTGTCCTTGTCTGAATGTAAAGGTGTGTTTGTTTGTGTGTGTGAGTAACAAAGAAAACGTGCATTTATTTTTGTGTCTTTGAATGTGGACATGTTGCTGCATACAAGGAGACTATGTGTGTTGGAGGGTTGTGTGCCTGTGTGATTGTGTGTGACTGAGAGTGTGTTGTGGGGGGTGTGGGGGGGTGAGTGCTATTTAAATAAAAAAGAAAGGAAGTGAATCAGGGTCGTTTCCATTTTAATTGTAAAACAGATAAGCACTAAACACTTTGAAAAAGTAAATGACTTGAGAATAATTACTCTCTATTACCCAGCGTCCCAGGGGGGCAGTTGGAGGAGCCCAGATGGCTACAAAAATGGGATTTAGCAGAAAATTGAAGACATTATTCACCGTAACACATTATCAATTACCTTCATATCAATTACAATAACCTTACATTAGCGAGGGGCCCCGAGACCCTCAAGCCCTGAGACTGTGGAATCACTACAGCCCCGTGAGGGGAGGGGGTTGGGAGGAGGGGGTAAGAGGATGGGAGGGGACTGGGAGGGTCTTCCTCTTTCCTGAAGCTGCTGCTGGCTCCGGCCGTCACATCTCAACACCCCATTCCAGGTCTCCACTCCCCAAATTTCCCCCAGTCCCAGCATGCGGGGCTGGGAGTGGAGTGGAAGGGGATGAGTGGGAGCAGGAAGTGAGCTAAAGAGGCTGAGGGGTGGGGGAGAAATAAGGGATGCGGTGAAAATAGGAGGGCAGGCTAGATGGGCCCAAGAAATCTCAGAGGCTGAGGTGATTGAAAATCTCAAAGGATAAGGAGGCCAAGGGACTGAAAAGTCACCTAGAAATCCTGCTTTTATTCTGCGGTCACATCCTCGTCCTCCATCTCCCTCCAACCCCTCCCCCCTCCTCCTAAGTCCTTAGGGCTTTTCTAGCCTTTTCTTTCTCCTGCCTCCCACTGTGCTGCACACCTCAGTTTGTGTGTAGTTCTCTCCACGCCAAAGTCTCTTAGATGAAATAGGATGGGGAGCACTCATGAGAACGGGTTGCACGAGGGATTCAAAACTGCAGTAGGACACATAGAAGTGAGACAAAGGGAAGAACTTCCTGGAATAAGACTCTTGAGACTGAATCCATGTGTCTCAGCTGTGACTGTTGGGTACAGTCAGTGGGAGCCTGAGGACTGACTACAGGGGCAGTGGCTGAGGTGGGGCAGGAATGAAGCATGCCCTGCTCCCATCCCCCACCTCTCCCTGCTCCCCCTACGGGCACACACACCACCCTTCTCTGGCTTGTGGGGATCTGTCCTGCCCAGTTTGGTAGCCACCAGCCACATATGGCCACCAAACACTTGAAATGTGCCTAATCCCAATGGAAATGTTCTGTTTTTAAACCAAAAAAATGCACACTCATTTTTGAAGATTTAGTATGGTTAAAGAACTCAAAATGTCTCATTATTTGAAATATTGGTTACATGTTGGGTTGGTGTTATCCTGTCTGTATTTACATTTTAAATATTAACTTAAAATTTAATAAAATTAAAATAATTTCACCTGTTTCTTTTTACTTTTTTTAAAACATAGCCACTAGAAAATTTTAAATTGTAGATGTGGCTCCCATGATATTTCTATGGCACAATGCTGGGCTAAAAACCTGGGGAGAAAGGGTTTTTTGGGGAAGTAAATTCTGGGTGTGCCTCCCTAGAAGTTACTTTAATAGGGTTCTAGTTTTCCTAGAGAAAGGGGGCCTCCCAAGGAACAGCCCTCCTGCGATGAAGCTGAAGCAGGAACTCCAAGATCTGCCCTGACTTTTTCCTCTCCTGAAACCCAGCTCTTCGCCCCACCCCCCACCCCCACATCAGTCATCTAGGCCAGGATTCCTAAGGAAACAAAAGCCAGTAGCCCCTGGTCCCCACATCCAGTTTATCCTCTCTCAATGCCTGTCCCCCTAGTCCTCACGAGTGCACACACACACACTTCTTGCTCCTTTGCACAATTTTGCGTCACACAGGCTGTCCATGTACACTCACACTGGCCCTGTGACATTCTCTCGTGGCTGCACCTGCATTCACACCCCCACCCACGTAGGCACGTGCATCCTGCTCCACACACACACAGCAGGGCAAGGAGGGCAGGCCTGGGCAAAGTTGTCAGTTTGATTCATGGTGTGTGTGTGTGTCCAGGGGAGTGAGAGCTAATAGTGCCCCCCTCTCCCAGGCTGGGCCCAGAGGACTAATTGCCAGTAATGAGCTAAAAGGAGCTCAGAGCTGGCCTCAGGCACCGGATGAAGATGTTTCCAGAGACCAGCCAGAATCTGTCCTGCTGTTTTGTTGATAGAAAATCCTTCTCCTCTGGTGTCCCCTCTCTGTCTCTGTCTCCCCTCCTGGGGCTCCCTGTGGTTCCCACAGCCTCTGAAGGGTCCAGCCTACCACCCCCAGCCCCAATGCTCCCATCAGCCTTTCTGCCTCCTGCCAAAGGTCCTGCTCCCTCCTGGCATTTGCCCCCCATCCTGCCCTCTCCTCAGCTACCTGATGGGGGCTTCCCAGGGTATCCACCACTGAGCAGGAGACAGATTCCCAGAGGCTCCAGAGGCCAGGGCCAGGCCTGATGGGGACTGTTGCAAAGGCTGATTGTAACTGGATCTAAGGGAGACTTTTCTTATAAGATCTGCCCAATAGTGGGCCGGAATAGCACTTCGCTCCCCACCCCTAAAACATTCAACTGCATCCATTGAGGATGCTATGGAAAGACTGCCTCACTGAAAGGGGAGTTGGACAGAATGACCTCTGAGGCCTCTTCCTGGGATTATTATTATGATTACTTATAAGTTATTAATATAGTATTCACTAGTATTATCATAGTTACCATGCCATACCCATAAAATGCCCAGTACTTTATGTCTTTAGCTACCTCCCTTCTTCACAAAACGTCTACAAGTAGACATTATTATCCTCACTTTCCAGAGGAGTCAACTGAAGCTCAAAGAGGTTAAACCATGTGCCAAGGTCATGAAGCCAGCTAGTTACAGAACTGGGATTTGAATCCAGTCTGTCTGACTTTAAGGCCCATGCAATTTCCACCAAAATTCATTCATTCACTCTTTCAACGAACAGTTATTCTCAAATAGAGTCTGTGATTTTTCAAATTTTGACTAAAAGGGAGAGGAGTCCTTAAACTTAATGGAACCTGGGGGGAACTGTGGGGGTTGGAACTGCCTCCATTTAGAAGTGGAAAAGGGGGAAAGCCAGGATGGCTCAGCGGGTTAAGCGCTCACTTTGCAGCCCTGAGGACCGAGGATCGAATCCCGGTTCCGGTGGACCCACATGCTGAACTGGGGCGTTCCCCCAGTTCAGTTCTCTCTCTGTCTCTGTATCTCTCTCTTTCTGTCAAAAATAAAAATAAAAAATAAAAAAAAAAAAAAAAAAAAAAAAAAAAAAAAAAAAAAAAAAAAAAGAAGTGGAAAAGGAAATATTTTCACAAGAGACTCCCTCTGCCATCCCCCAAGTGGTCCTACGTTATACTGGGCTGTCATACTTGCGCAAGTATGTCCACGTGGGCAGTTATGTGACTCTACCTGGGAACACCTAACCATCCAGCAGGCAGAGGTGCCATTCTTTGGTGGTGAGTGGGAGAAATCTGTCTCCAGGTGAGCCCACAGCCCACGTTGGCACATCAGTGTCATTGGTGAGGCCCAGGCCAGTGAGACTGGGGCAGTGGCAGGATGTGAGGGCCCTCCAGGCATGCTCGGTTCCATTTTTCCACCTTCACTCCTACATTTGGAACCGGGTGGGCAGAGGGGAGGGAAGGAAGGAGAGAAAAGGAGAGACAGGAACTAGAGTGGGGCAGGGCAGGGATGGCACCCAGAGATTTAGATGCTGTTTATGAGGCAAATACGTATAAAAGCTCTGTGTTGCCTCCCCTGAGAAAGGAACCTAAAATTGAAGTCTAATTATAACGAATGATTGTTAATGAGTTGTCTAAACATAATAGATGGAAAGAATTAAACACCCAGAAGAAACAGGGTTTCATTAACACACGATAAAGAAACCACAGAGTGGGGTGAACAGAGCCTGCACCCCCCCCCCATTGTGGAAAACATCCCTTTTCCCCTATAGATGGGCCTGGCAGGTGGGAATAAGGCCAGACCCCCAATGGGAAGCTTGGAATCCTCAGGTGACCCTGAATGTTGAGAGCACATGTCTCCAAGGGCGGGCATTGCTTGGCTGTATGTGGGTGCTCACCTTAGACAAGCACATCTGCAGCTCTGTAGGAGTTTGATTGCATTGAGCATGTGTGTCTGTTTCTGTGAGTGGAATCTGGTAGATGGTGGCATGTGGAACCTCAGAGAGGTACATGCCTTCTGGGTTGGGAGCAGCCTCTGGGCTTTGGTGGTCCTGCAGCAGCCACCCTCCTGCCCCTACACCTCTTGGCTCCCAGGGAGCAAAAGCATCTGGGAAAGAACACATGCACCCATGTGCACCACATGTGTACAATTCTGAAGGTCAAGAATCAGCCACACTGACCTGAACTCAGAAGGCAGGAAGGAGGACTGACATCAGAGACCATCTGGTCCAAACCAGATTACCTAATACAGATGAGGCCCCAAGGCCCAGAGAGGGAAGGTGGCAAGTCCAAGGCCACACAGCTTACAGCTAGATCTCCTCACACTAGTCTAGGACACTCTAGTGTTTAGAACAGCCTTTTCTTATGAATACATGGTTAGGAGCAATGCTACTCACACAATAACATACTGTTCTATGTACACACACATTACACACAGGCGACACTTGGCTCCACACTCTTCTGAGTGAGGCATGAATGTTTAGGGGTTCAAAGAAAGGCAACAGGAGCCACATTTGTGTGGGGAGAGGCTGGGCAATGCCAAGTAGTCCCAGATTGGCACAATGCGCAGAAGCACACATACATAGGGGCTCTTGGAGGGCAGAGCATGAGAGTTGGAGAAGTGGCCTTTGATTGGCAGGTTAATGAAGCGCTTTATGCTGGTGGTATAACTGCAGAGGCAGGCGTGAGCAGGCGTGCACGGACACACATACACTCACACTCTCTGACACACAGGCAACACCCAGCAGGGCAGAAGCCAGGCTGGCCAACCTCTAGTGGTCTCCCCACACCTAGGAGGGTGCCCTCTGTGCACCTCCACCCCTTACTTTTCAGGGCTCTGTGAGTTGCAGTCACATTGATTTAGTCCAGCACATGCATGGATGGAGAGGTGGGGGAACCAACAAGGCCTGGTTCTCTGTGCTGTGTTGAGGTGACTTCACCCACAGAAGGAGGAAGGACAAGCCTCAGACTCCCTCTGAGACTAAGCCCAAAGACCCAGGTGGGGGTGGGGTGAGCTTGGGAATCATATTCTAGAATCTCAGCCCATCTTGCCTAGACCCACCGAGACCGCCTACTCTACCCCAACCATCGCCCTTCCTTTGACCCCGCCCCCCTTGGAGGCAACACTGATTGGCTGCTATGCGGGCAGTGGCGGCCAACCAGCCCCCGCAGCGCCAAGAAAAGTTAATTTGGAGTTCTGGTCTCCTCCCAGGATGCATTTGGGCGGCCGCCCGTAATGAGATGCATAATTGCGGAGGCCTGCCAACAAAAGCAGGCTGGATTTAATTGAGTCAACGCATGGCCATTAATAATCCGACGGCAGTCCTCCCCTATCCCCACCCCACCCCCACCCGCCATCATCCAAGCTCTGCAGCCCCCACTGGGCTTACTGGGCTCCCATCCCGGGCTGGTCTCCTGTTGGGGGAAGCAGGTCTGACCATTCCCCACCCTGCCCCAGTGCCGCAGAAGCAGAAGAGAGAACTCAACCTCCTCCCGGATATCTCATGAAAAACTTGCCCGCCCCTCCGCCAGAGTGACAGCAAACCTTGGACAGCACCAGTCCCGTCCCCGCCACCTATCCCTTTTTCAATTCACAAACATATCCTGAGCTCCAATCCTGTCCCAGGCTCTGGGCTTGGACCTGAAAATACAGCAGCCATCACAGACACAGCCAACCTCTTGGAACTTAGTGTCACCTTTCCTCTCACACCCTTTACATGTACCTGTCCCCACATACCCACACCTATGCAGGACTCCACACACCACCCCTAAGACCTTCCCCCTGCACCTGTCCTCCCACCTTTTCCCACACCTATCCCTTCATGTCTTATTCAGACACCTAGCCACAATATGTCCTTTCCCTGAGTCCTGTCCCCAGCATGTTTCCCATACATGTCTGCAAATCTGCTGCCCTCATGCGCAGTGTCCAGACAGAACCCTGTTCCCACACACGCCTCTGCCCAACGTCTCCTCTCTTCCCTCACACCAGGACAGGCGTCCAGTAACCCTGTCCTGACTGCCCCCTTGTCCCCTCTCCCTGATATTTATTTCTCCCCTTCATCCGCCCACCTCCCCTCACAGGCCCACAAGCCTCTTCCAAACTCTCCAAGTGAGTCTTATCTCCCAGAGCTCTTCCTGCATCTGTAAAGTGGGGACAGTATTAGTAAGTGCCTCATGGAGTGGTTGCAAGGATGACTTCTTGAAATAATCCAGGCAAAGGGCACCCAGAAGCACTTCCCAGTGGCAGCTGTTGACTTGTACTGCGTACAAATAGTCTGAGAGACCCCTCCATTATGCTCTAAACTGCCTAAGCTCCCAAGCGACCTCTAGGGATAATCTGTTTCTAATAAGATCAGTCTGGGGTGGACCTGGCCTAATCCCAATGGTTGAAGCCCAAATGGTGGAAATCTAGGCAGAGTGGCCAGTTTTTCCTGCCTCCCCAGGAAGGTGTGCTGATTTGCATCCTCACCTGATCCGCATTCAGCCTTCTATTCATCATTCCCCTGGGGAAGTGGAGAGACCTCCACCTCCCTCAACGTGGGTACGGAGCCTTTGGGAGGAGGGAATGGGACCACTCTCCTCCTTCCAGTAAACCTCTTTAGGGTGGGGAGATGGCAGTCTGACTTTGAGTCAGGTGTGGGTGGAATCCTGGGGCACGGAGAGCAAATTCCGTATAAAAGGACTAGAAAAGCCCCCTCCCCTTCCATTTCCACTTATGTTTCAGTTTCCACCTTAAGGCCAAAGGAGGCAAAAGAAGGGGGAGGTGGCCCAGGCCCCCTATTTCCACCCCTACCCTCCCAACTTCCCTCGGGGGTTGCGCCTGGGTATAGGTACTAAAGAGAGAAAGATACCCTCCGCCTACTCCCCGCTCCCGCCCCAGCCTGTTCTCCCAAACGGGAGTCGGGCCCGCGGGCTTCCCGGAGGAGGTGTCTGGGTCGCCTGCTGCTGGGGCCGACAGGCGGGCGCGCGCGGGCACGCGACTCCTTTGAGAATCCCCGTCACCGTCGAAATCGCCGAAATTGGCTGCAACTAGTAAAGATGCCAGGAATTTGCACCTTGCTCTGTGACCTAAAGCAAAAATGACATGAACATTGACAAATTTGACAAGGAAATTTGTGCAAAAAACAACTTCTATTTGGCTAGCCAAGCAGCAAATATGCCGGATGATACGCTTTATTAAGCAATCCATTTCTCAGCAATAGCGGCGCCATCTGCAAAGGTTACCGCGCATCAGGCTCGGCACAGAATTTCATCTGCGTCTGCAGTCGGGGCCGCACGCGGACACATTTTTCATGTACATGCGATTCCGGATGCAAATAGAATCCGTGATGAAGGAGGTGACCTTCCGGGCCGAACCGCGCGCGCGCTAAAGTCACGCGCGGGCCCGCGGGGAGCGGGCGGGGCAGGCCAGCGCCAGGCTCCGCGAGGGGCTGGGGGTGCAGGCTGAGGGTTGGACTCCGAGGGGGGTCTGGGAGGGACCAGGGAGCAGGGGTTCATTCGGAGGAATCACAGAGTGTAGCGCTTTGGGTCTGGAAGTGGTTTATGAGAGCGTTGGCCCAGTCCTCTCACTTTACAGATGTGGAAACTGAGGCCCAGAATCGTGAAGAGTCTTGGCCAAGGTCATACGGCATAGTGGTGGTAACACTGGAGCTAGGCCCCAGAGCCTTGGCTCCCCGTCCTGTGTTGGCCCTGAAGGCTCTGAGGGTAGTGAGCGCGCACACTTGGGTTCAATCTGTTTCACCAGTGTTTAACTTGAGCAAATTAATAAAGCTCTCTGTGCCTCCGTTTCCTGTCCTGTAAAATGGAGATACGCTATTATCCATCTCGTAGCCTTGTTATGGAGAACTGAGTTGATATGCATAAAATGCTTGGTATCATACCTTGCCCAGAGTAAGGTCTATAAAAATGTTTGTTCGTTAAGTGAATTTGTGTTTCCATGCCTCCTGGGCTAATGCAGGGGGAAAGGGGCAGGTGCTGAGGGAAAGCTCCTTTGGAGGCAGAATGGGTGCAGGTGGGGAGAAGTGGGTGAGCGAGCACCCTTCTCACACTGGGGTTGGGGCAAATGCCTCATGCCTCTCAGAGGGAAGTCCCCTGCCCTTTCATCTCTCCCTTCATCCCTCTTTCTATCACTCTATTAATCAGATTTTCCTCTTCTCCCCATAGAAAGAAATAAAATGCATCTTCATTTTCCACACCCAGTCCTGTTCAGTTATTCACATCTACTCCAATCTAATTGTGGTCCACAGGGACCCCAGGGTCTGTCAGACCTGTGCCCTCCGGTATGCTCACTCTTGTGGCTTTCGATTGGGTAAGGGGTAACTTAGGGGGGGGGCTGTGCTTCTCACTGATAACGCTGCTCTGAGCAAGTCTGTCTTTCCCACCATGAGTGACCCCACTCCTATATCCATGGTAACTTAATGTCCAGTCTCTGATTTAAGATAAAGCTCTCCCTCCCTCACTGGTCCACGTTCTTCACCCCCATTTCTTTGTTCTGAAGTGCCCCCGCCCCCCTTGCCCTCAAGCCAGGACTAGTGCACGGATGGCACCTATAGAAATCACTGTGATGAGTTTATTCTTTGGTTGTCCTCCCCCAACCCCCACACACATGCTGGATGAAGCCCCTTCTCTAGAGTTTTCTGAACCCCCGGGGAAGCTTCAAGCACCAGCTATCTCCACCCCAATCTCTTTGGAATGAACAAGGTTTGCTGCTCACCAGGTATGTTTCTCCTATATTTCTCACATTGTCTCCCCACAACCGGCTCTATCCAGTTCAGTCTCTCTCCAAGGCCCATAACTATGGGGGAAGCTTGGAATATGACAGATCTGGCCTCAAAGCTAGGCTTCCCAACCTGCCCACACGGTGACCTTGAGTCAATCATTTAATCTCTGCACCTCAATCTTCTCTTCTGTAAAATGGGGATAGTAATAGTAACAATGTCCTTAGGCTGTTGGATGGATTCCATGAGATAAAACACATGAAATCAATCAGTAAACAAACAAATAAAATGGCTTTCTTTTCACCTCCATTTCCCTTTGGGTTCCCCCATACTCAGGAACTGCTTTAAGGCTGTGCCATCCCATCCCCCTTTGGGGGTATGTTTCTTCCAAGGGGTCAGGTTTTCAACTAAAAGAAAATCCTGTTTTGCCCAAGTCCTCATCTGGAGCTCTGAGGCAGAATTCTGGGAAAGAAGTCAGAAGCTACCATGTTTGTTGGTTTGTTTAACCTTTTTCAAGCACCTGTGAGGTCCAAGTAGAGCTCTGCTCCCTGAGGGCTGTGGGAAGAGGCACTCCCTTTACCCCTACCTCCCAAGCAGCTGTGTGTACAGGCCAGCCCGGCCAGAGGTGGTACTGGGGTGCCCTGCACTCCTCTACTACTCCCAAACCTGGCAGCTGAGGCTTGGCCTGGGTAAGTGCTACTGGGGTAGGGAGCCAGCCTAGAGCATTCGCAAGGCCAGCTAGGCCCATTCCTCTGGCTTTACTTCCCTCCGTCCTGCCTCCATCCCCGGGGTGCATCCGCTCCAGAGAGTCCTTGGCTGCCTGGTGCACGAGCAGGTACCCCGTTGTGCAAATGACCCCTCTGCGGAACCTCTGCACACCCTCAGCCCAGGCAGTTTCTGGCCTCGCCAAGAGGCCGGAGGGGCGGGGCCTGGGGCAAGGGGCGGAGACGTTTGCGGCCCCGCCCCTCGCGGCCCCAGCCGCCCGGCCCGCCCCTTCCCCCGGCCCCGGCACGCTACAGTAATCCAGAATGTGTATTTCTGCAGATGATTAAATCAATACAATCCTGACAGGACTTGTTGGAACATGCTTCTTTATTTTGCGCAATTCCTTCCCCGCGTCGCCGGCATTTATCACCCGCTCGGCTGTCAGCGCCGAGATTGTGCGGGGCGAGGGCGGGGTGGGTGGGGGAGGGGGTGCCCCTTAGGCCGGCCGCCACCCTACACGAACACTGACAAATAAACTTAGGGGTCGGCCGGCGCCCCCACCGACCCACAGCCTGCTCCAGTCTCCTTACGTTCGGGCTGCTGGGGGCGGGGGACAGGGAAATTTGGGATGGGGTCACGAGGCCGAGGAGGCCATAGAAACCCCGGCCCGGGGCCTCCGGCAGCACCCACACTCCCCTTGACACCCCGATCCCCACTCCACGTCACAGCCCTGGCGGATGGTGCTCCGGTGAATCCTCTCACCCCACCCAACCTTGGTCCTGGCAGCTGGGGACCCTCGGTGGTGGGATAGGGGAAGGTGGGCTTCAGGGCCCATGGCCCTCCTGTAGGCCCCGGTGAGGAAGGCCGGGATGAGGGAGGAGGAGCAGGGG
>PVKE010024633.1:0-23658 GCA_004027555.1 Craseonycteris thonglongyai | reverse complement strand
CCGGCTCCGGCCCAGGCAGGACCCACGTGCTGAACTGGGGAGTTCCCACAGTTCGGTTCTCTAACTGTCTCTGTCTCTGTCTCTCTCTCTATCTGTCAAAAAGTAAAATAGAAATAACTATGCACTGAAGACAAAAAGATAATTTCTCTCTATAAATGTGAAAAGATAAAAAAAAAAAATATATATATAAAAAAAAAAAAAATAAAAAAAAAAATAAATAAACAGTAAGAAAACACAGGGGAAACTAATTTTAATAATATATTTTATTTGATCCAACATATCTAAAATGTTATAATTTCAACACAGAATCAATATAAAGATGATGAATGAAATCTTTTGCTCCCTCCTTTCTTTTTGTACTACGGCTTTGGGATCCGGTGTGTATTGCGTATGGACAAGTATGTCTCTATTTGAACTGGCCTCAGTTCAAGTGCTCAGCAGCCCCATATGGCTAGTGGCCACTGGCTGGGACTGCGCAGGGCTATGCTGTGGTGAGCAAAGGGGAGGTGTGAGAGGAGCTCAGAGAGGTGGGCAGCAGTCACCTTGGGTTTATTTCAAGAGCTTTGAGAAGCCACGGGAGCGCTTTAAGCAGGGATGTGATGTGATTGACCAGAAATGCTTCAGAACAGGTGAGACTGGCTGCCCAGAGAGATGCCCAGGTGGGGGCCAAAGGTGGCCTGGACCTGGTTGAGGGTGGCTGCCTGGAACATTGAAGTGGTTGTGGACAGGCAGCAAGACAGCTGCATAGGCCTTCCCTTGTTTTCTGCTTGTTTTCTTCCCCCTCTGCCAAAATTCCTCCCAAGTAGTCCAGTCCCAACAGTTGCCTTCCTTCTAGGAAGAGATCTGCACGGTTGCTATTTAACAAAGCCTAAAAGAACTCAACCAGAAACATTTTGCCAAGGGCCTCGAATTGAAACGGCTGCCACTTTCTGTATCTCAGAGAATCACTGCATTTCTAAGCAAGAAAAAAAATTAAACTTCTAGGTGCTTAGTATCATAGTAATTAGGTGGTCTCTGGAGCCAGCCTGCCTGAGTGTGAATCCCTGCTGCTCCTCTCACTAGCTGTGTGACCTTGGACAAGATACTGACCCCCTCTGGGCTTCTGTTTCCTCATCTGTATACTGGAGGCATTAGTAATCTCTATCTTTTGGGAGTGACCAGGAAGAGTAAACAGGTTTATATCTATGAAAGTGCTTAGAGCAGTGCCTGACACATAGAAGGCACTCATTACATATTATCTATTATTGTTGTTCTTGTTATTAACAGATGAGATTAAACCCTAGGGTCAGGAAGGGACCTGTCCAATGTCACACAGCAAACCTGAGGCATAGCAGGAAGCAGAATCTAAGTATTCTAATTTCTGGCTCTTACATGGAAACACCTGGCAATTTTGAAATTGCTGGTTATCCTTCCTTCAGACATTACCATGTTCTCCCCACGTGCCAGGCACCAGGCTGGCAGCTTGGGGAGATACTAAGATGGAACGAGCCCCACTGAGGCGGATTCAAACCACCTTCTCAACCACCCTGGGCCGCAGGGGGAGGAAGGTTTCATCCAGGGCAGGCGGACAGCCCCATGCAGCTAGCAGGGCAGTCAGGACAGTGCTGGTCTGAGAACTGGGCACGTGGGCTGGGTCGCCTCTACTTGAGCTGTTCTATGAGGTACGTGAGCAAAGGGCTTCACTCTCCAGTCCCATCAGCCCTGACCGCACAGAAGAGAACAGACGCTATTAGTAAGTGAGCACCTACTCTGTAGAGCCCTAGACTCCAAAGTGCTCACAGTCTGACTGGGATGTGTCTCCAAGGACATGAACCCTATGGCCCATGTTTTCTGGAACATTCTTAACTGACCCAGACCTCTCGTAACAGCCACGTGTATACTGGACCACACATCCTAGTTTTAAAAATATAATAAAAAATATATATATATATAATTTGTCAGGATGCCGGGATAGCTCAGTAGGTTGAGTGCTTGTCTTGCAACTGCAAGGTCCCGGGATCAAGTCCAGGCCCTGGCCCGTGCAAAACCCAGTTCAGTTGTGCTGAACTGCAGCACAACTGGTAACCACCAGATGGCGGCAAAGGTTCTCGCCTCCCATGCAGGAGGCCTTAGGTGGAAGGAAACCATATCACAACTAATGATATACATGTGGAGACTGCTCTGAGCCCTCCCCCCTCCCTGCCCCCTCCACCTTCTCTCAAACAAACAAATATATATATATATAATTTGTCACTAAAACAAAGTTATGAGAGACTAGTTCATAGGATTTCATGGATAAGTAACATTTCTAAAGAAACTTTATGAAACCTGTAAAGGACTGAAAATTTGTTATTCTGCCAAGGAAGGCCCTTAAAACCAAACAACAAACAGTGCTGGGAAAACTCTATATGCACATACAAAAGAATGAAATTGGATACTTATCTTACAAAAATCAACTCAAACTGGATCAAACACTTAAACATAACACCTGAAACTATAAAACTCCCAGAAGAAAACATATGAGAAAAGCACTATAACATTGGTCTTGGAAATGATTTCTTATATGACACCAAAAACACAGGCAACAAAAGCAAAAATAGACAAGTGGGACTACATCAAACTAGAAAGCTTCTGCACAGCAAAAAAACAATCAACAAAATGAAAAGGCAACCTACAGAACCGGAGAAAATATTTGCAAACCACATATCTGATCCGGGATTAATATTCAAAAAATGTTTAAGGAATTCCTACAACTCAACAGCAAGAACAAAAACAAATAACCTAATTTAAAAAATCAGCAAAGGACCTGAAAAGACATTTCTACAAAGAAGACACACAAATGGCCAACAGGTACATGAAAAGGTGACTCAACATCCCTGATCATCAATGAAATACATATCAAAACCACAATGAGAAATCACCTCACATGTATTAGAATAACCATTATAAAAAAGACAAGAGTTAAGTATTGGAAGATATGGAAAAAAGAAAACCCTCGTGCACTTTTGTTGGGAATATAAAATGGTACAGCTACTAGGAAAAACAGTATGGAGGTTCCTCAAAAAAAATTTTTTTTTAACTAGATATACCATATGACCCAGTAATTCCACTTTTAGGTATTTTACCCCCAAAAACCTGAGATCAGGATCTTAAAGAGATATCTGCACTCCCATGTTTATTGCAGTGTTATTCACAGTAGTCAAGAGGTAGAAACAACCCACACATCCATCAAAGAAATGAATGGATAGATAAAATGTGGTATATACATAAAATGGAATTATTATTCAGCCATAAAAAATAAGGAAATTGACATATGCTACCATATGGATAAACTTTGAGAACATTGTGCTAAGTGAAAAAAGCCAGTCACAGAAGGACAAATACTACATGAGTCCACTTAAATGAGGCATCTAAAGTAGTTAAAGTCAGAAACAAAAAGTAGAATGGTGGTTGCAAGGGGCTGGAAGGAGGAAATGGGGAGTTGTTCAGTGGGTATAGAGTTTCAGTTATGCAAGATCGATAAGTTCTAGGGATCTGCTGTACAACACTGCGCGTTTAGTTAACAATACTGTACCACACACTTAAATGTTTGCTAAGAGGGCAGATTTCATGTTATATATTTTTTACCACAATGAAAAACAAGCAAACAACAAAGTATCTTCTGGAAAGGACGTTAAAACGCCCAAAATCAAAAAGGTCATCATCTCAGAATAAAGAACAGTCCTTCAAGTGAAATAGCTTAATTCTGTGGGGGAATGTTAACCGTAGTGTGGCTCTATCTCTCTCTCTCTTTCTCTTTCCTCCCTAATTTCTTATCACAGGCCCAGGGCCTTGTCTTTGGAAGTCCAGGGGAGGAAGCCAGGACTCTTCCTCCTCTGATTCCCTCCCTCCCTTCTTCCTCGGAGTCCACAGCGTCTTGCACACACAGTTCCAGAAGAGTGCTTCTCTCACTGACTTGGCCTAGGTCTGCGGTCTTCCCACTGGGTAGGGCGCTCTGGAGGGCTGGGCATGTCCCGCCCTTCTGCACCCCCAATCTAACCAGAACTGGGTTAGAGTCTAGCAGATATTGTTGGGTGGAAAATGGATTCTGACTGAGACATAGCAGGTGACGCTGGCATCAGGCCTGGGTGACCCAAGGACTTGAGAAGGGAAAAAAATAGAAACCAGGAAAAACAACAGGGCTGAAAAGGAGTGTCCATAAGAAGCCACCCATCCCACTCCCCACCCCACCCCCAGATGAAAGACCCCTGTGCAGTGAGGGAAGTGGAGTGGGGATGGGGTGAGGGTGGGGAGAAGCTCTGGAAAGACTGCCTCCTGAGAAGACCAAGGCTGGGACAAATGGCAGGAAGACGCTGATTTGGGCTCTCAGAACCAGGGACAAGCTGGGCGTTAGGACGTGCAGCCCTTCCTGGGACAGCCTAGCTGCCCCTCCCCATTCCCCTCACCGCTTGCCCGAATTGTCTCAGCCCCAGCAGACAACCACAGGGAGAGCACACGGAGGAAGTGGCCAGCGCTTCAGACCTAGCTGCCGGAGGTGGGCCCAACGGCCACACACTCGACGGGAAGGCATCAGCTCTAAAAGCACCACTAGTCTCTCCACTCCATGCTTTACTCAGTCACCCTCACGGTCACCCAGGCTCTCAGGGTATAGACAAAACTATGCCCGGCCAACGGCAGGCAGACCCAACTATTGCTGGGAATTAAAATGGTACAGCTGTTAGGAAAACATATGCTACAACACGGATGAACCCCCCCCCCACCCCCATCCCAACCCCCAACCCCCATCCCCCACCCCTGCACTCATCTGTACCTCTTGCCCAGGCCATTTGGCTCGGTTTGCAATTACAGGTTTATTTGTGAGATTCTTCAAGTGCGCAGGGACACATCTGCTTTTGCTCACCGTGGTGTCATTAACACCCACAAGAGAGCCCGGCCACAGTAGCCACTCAAGAGCTGTCTGGTGGTGGATGAATGAAGGAGCCAGGGAATAGGAGCAGCAGGGGTTTGAGGATCAGACAGGCAAGGCCAGCTGAGACCCACTAGCTGAGTGACCTTGGGCAGGTCACTGCCTGGCAAGCCTTTCCCAGCTGCCGGCTCTCCTAATGATGGTCGCTCCCAGCCTTTGCCAGCTCAGCTGTAGGTGAGTCTGACAACGCTCCCCTCTGTAAGTGTAAAGCAGGGTCCACGCTCTTCAGAGAAGATTGGCTTCCTGATGTTTTCTTCTCCTCTCCTCCTCCTCCTTCCTCCTTTTTCTTTAAAAAAGGGACAGGACACTGCAGGGGAGTGACCCATCCCATCTCATCTTGGTATTTATGTTTAAATAAGCCAAAAAGAGAGTGCAAACTGGTATAAACTTTTTTTCAGAAATAGATTTAGATGTAAACTGCCCACATGTAAAATGCTTGTATCTATAAATCCAGCCCTTGTCCTTCTAGGAATTTTTCCTACAGAAAATACATTCTACTTGGATTTATTAGTTTGGTACTCAGGAAAAGAGTACAATACCGGTACATTGTGTTGATAGAGGAGAAAAAAGCAAGGTGGAAAACATTCTATAGTTTTAGAATAGACCAGTAGGAGGCGCCTTCAGGTCAGGGGCTACCTCAGGTTAGCCCAGAGTGCCTGGATTTAAATGACAAAAACACATGACAATACCCAGCCCTTCTCAAAGGAGTATCCGTCTTTTACTTTATCTCACCCTTGAAGCTTCTGTTATAGACAACATCTACAAGTTTTGCATCCTCCTTGCCCGTCCTCACAAATGATGCCCCTTACCAAAAAAAGGCAATTCTAACTCTTAAATCTCTACATTGTTCTGCTAGGCTTATTTCTGTCCAGTTCCTCGTCCCTGAAAGCTCCTCGGTCAGAATTCAGTTGGTTAGATTTGGAATTTGACATCTACTTTGTCTTTGTGGCTTCATGACAAATGGATGCTGTAAATTTTATTATTCCTATGAACAGGTGGGGAAACTGAGGCCCTGCACAGCTAAGGCCATACACTAGACAGTGGGGGAGGTGAGAGAACCTGGGGGCCCAGAGTAACCAGGAAGCCTGACCCCAGGCTTCAGTGCGTTCTCAGCCCTCTGACCTTCCCTGCTGCCTCCTCTGCTCTCTGCATTGTCACCTCACTCCATGTGTCTAAACACAACCTTTCCTTCCCAACAGGTTCCTTCCCATTCCCACGTCCTCTGTCAAAGGCCCAACCGTGGCATGGTCAGGTGACAGCGGCACCCATGGCTTGCCCTGACAATCAGTCCAATCCCTGACCCACCCAGCGACAGGAAGTAGGAATGCCTCCTGACAGGACCCATTCCCCCCAAGATACTGAGTCTAGGTTTTCCTCCTGTCCCCTTCCCCACAAAGGCCTGGTGTGCTTCCTGCTGCACCTTCCCTTCCAATCCGGGCCACAGTGTTCGGATGGGGTGAGGGGGTAGGGGGCACACTGCATTCACTTTTCAATCACAGTGGGCATCAGCACCCGCCCCAAGGCACACGGGGATACTCCTGGCGCTGGCATGCCACTCTTTGGGCCCAGGTTCCCAGGCTAGAGGACATGCATGCCCCTCTCAGCTCAGGGGTGCTGCACTTTCCCTTTCTCTACCTGCCCCCCAACACACACCCTGTGCAGCAGCTTTGCATTTAGAGAGTCTTTCAAGAAGAGAATATAAATTAATCTTTTTCCTGGCCTCCAGGCTGTGTGCAAAGACAGTTCATGAGGAAGTGGGCTTTGAGCTGACAAAAGTCCCTTCAGGAAGGGGTGAGTCCTGGCAGGGAAGGAGGGAGAGAAGACAGACTAGACAGTCTCTGGTCTGGTCTCCTGCCTTCCTCTCTCTTCACCCCTCACAGGGTGCCAGGAATTCCTCTTAACCACACAACTATGGTCGTGGTGTTGCTGCCTCATTTAAAATCCTTCTGGCCTTCCTACCCTCCAGGAGCCGCACTCGGGGTAAGGAACAAGGCCTCAAGGGACCTGGCACACCTGCTCACTCATTCGTTCCTTCATTCATTTATTCAGTAAGCATTTGTTCAGTGCCCACTTCTGGGCTAGGGAGAGAAAGACGGTACAAGGGGTAACATAGAAACATACTGTTGTATTTGGTGTCGGGCGTCCTAAAGAACAATGGGAGTGGGAGGGGAGGTTGTGCTGAGACCTGACCAATGAGGAAGGATTGGCCTGGGAGGAGGCCACAGGAGGCCAGAGCAGCAGAGGGAGTGATCAGAGGCTAGAGACTGCCTGATAGGTGGGGAAACTGAGGCACAGAACCAGTGCCTTGCAGATGGCCCTGCAGTTAGTTAGGTACTCCTTTTCTGTGTGCGCCCCCCCTCCCCCGCAACCCAGGATACCCAACTTTTTGTCCAAATGGTTCGGAATCACTGGTGTGGGTTGTGAATCCAGCCGGGTGTTTCCCAGGGCAGGGGCTGCCTCGTATCTCAGGCGTGTTAGGTACTCGTGGGCGTTGTTGAATGGGAGCTTGGCGACTCCAGGATGTAGCCCAGTGCCTGGAAAACGTGGTGACTCCAGGGGCCTGTAGCTGTACTCAGACACTGCCCTAGGCCACACAGCTCCCCGAGTGCAAGCCAGCAGGCAGGGCCCATCCTACAGCAGCTGCATCTGGACCCATAGTCTTTTCTGGCCCCACTGCTACCTGCTGAGTAGCACTGCCGGGTTGCACACGCTCCTCACAACAGCTTCACCTCCATCCAGTTTTTATGGATGAGGGAGGACCCCTCCCCCCACAACATGAAATGCTCTTCTGGAGGACGGGCCCCTCGTAGTGCAGGCTTCCCCCACGAGGCGAGTGGTCTAGGAACCCATCTGCATCCGTGTCTGGCTGGCGTTGCTGAGGCTATGTTCAGCTTCAGTAAATTTTTTTTTTTTTTTATTGTTTTTGACAGAGAGAGAGGGAGAAAGAGAGATACAGAGACAGAGAGAAAACTGAACTGAGGGAACTCCCCAGTTCAGCATATGGGTCCGCACGGGCCGGGGCCGGGATTTGATCCTTGGTCCCTGGGGCTGCAAAGTGAGCACTCAACCCACTGAGCCATCCCGGCCTCCCCTGCTTCAGCAAATTGTTTTGAGACTCTTTCAACGTGTTTGCCCATCTCACAAGATGTGATTTCCACAAACAACGTAGAGCATTACAACGCACCTGTCCATACCTAAGTGCTCCGATTTTGACTAAAAATGGCAAACCTCCGTGCCCCACCCTCACTATTCACCTGACCCCGCCACAAGCAACTTTTGTATCCCAATGAGAAGAAATCTGAGGGAAATATTTTGCCAATGTGGAAGAGGTAAAACAAAAAAACCGGCAGAAGCACTAAAAGGCATCAAAATCAATGAGTACAGAAACTGTTTTGAGCAGTTGAAGAAGCGTCTCAATAGGTGTATTGCATCAAATGGAGAGTACTTTGATGGTGACTCAAGTTTAAACATGCAAAAAAAAATACACAATTCTTTACAAATAAATTCTGTTGTTTTGGGTTCCCCCTCGTGTCTAAGTGCAGTACGGCAGGTGCTTGCAGAGCTGCATTGCTGGTGTCTTTGACAATCTCAAGGATATTATTTTGCAGGCCCTCCTGTTTGACCTCACTGAGCCTCGGGAAGAAAACCCCAGCGTGTGTCCAGCAAGCACATATCAAGCACCTCCTAAATTGGGGGCCTAGAAAGCTGAGCTGGGGAAGGTAGAATGGGGAGTGGCTCGGGGCCTCCCCCTGGGCCTGTTTATCAGCTCTTAGAGAGTAAAAGAAACCACCAGTCCAGGATGTGGCAGGTGTGAATGGAAGAGGAAGTGCGTGATCTGCATCCGGGCTCCTTCCCAGTCTGGGCAGCGTTCTGCTTCTGCTGCTGCTACAGGGGGGTTTCTGAAATGACCACATTGCACCCCCCACCCTTGCAATTCCAAGGGGAACCTGAGTAGAGGGTTGGGGAGCACAGAGTATTACCCTGGGGTTTTGAAGCAGGGGAGGAGCCCTGCTTCCCCTCATCCACCTGCTAAGACTGTCAAAACATGAACAACTTGGGGTGTGGGCTGTGGGGTGTACAGCCCTAGAATTCCAGGAGCTCATCACCTCGGTGAGATAGACGCGCAGAGGCAAGTGCAGTGCAGGTGCTCAGATGGAAGTCCCAACAGGAGGTAGTCACCTCCCTGCGGACAGTGTCCAGCATAATGCAAGAGACGGCGGGCAAGGTGTAGTGCCAGCGACACTAACGGCCACCCCGCAGTGAAGGGTGGCTCGCCGTGGGCTCCAAGAACACGCTTGGCTTCAGGAACTGCTCCAACAGCCCAGCGTCGGCATTGCTCCCATTTCAGAGATGGGGGAAACGAGGCACAGAGAGGCCAGTGACTTTTTGTCCACAGGCAATAAGGGTAGGTCTGGCAGAAGGAAGCCTGCCTCCTTGTTCCAAGCTCACAGTGCCAGGGGCTTCCAGGAACCCCATGTGTTTAAGCTTGCCAACTAGCTCTATCTTATTTCCAGCGTCACCAGGCCCCCTGCGACTTTTGCCCCCCTTGGCTAGCAGGGTAGGGTGTCTTCCCAGGGTGTGGCACAAAGACCAGGACAAAGGGGCAGGCCTGACTCAGCCTTCAGACACGGCTGAAAGGAGATTTTGACCCCATTGCTCTTGAGCTACTAGATTTTTCTAGGACTCCCCACCCTCACCCAGAGGCTG
Organism: Craseonycteris thonglongyai; assembly: GCA_004027555.1. NCBI lineage: Eukaryota > Metazoa > Chordata > Mammalia > Chiroptera > Craseonycteridae > Craseonycteris > Craseonycteris thonglongyai. The sequence continues at coordinate 14,006 of PVKE010024633.1, read as the reverse complement.
CCCTCTCCCCTGCTCCCACCACCTACAGTAGCCTGCAAATTGCTTCCAAGTGCTGATTATTACCTCAGGCGCCATCTAATCAGTGCCTGAGAGGGAGGGCATGGGTGTCCCAGAGCATTTGGCGGTTTTATCTCCCCTGAGCCCCTAGGACAGGGCCAATGTGCATTGTGGAGTCTGCTCTCTGAGGCCCTGGGCAGGCCAGTGACTTTCCCAAGGTCATGCAGCCCTTCCAAGCAGAGTTGGGGTTATAGCTCAGCTTCCATCTGCCAGCAACACCTCTCCCTTCCTGAGCTGAGCGAGCCATGGAGGGCAAGTGGAAGAAGACCCACAGAAGGTGTTCTGGTAACCACAGCTGGTCAGGACTCATGGGCAAGCCATCGTCCTGTTCGCTTCAAAGCTCTGAGCCTCGGCGGGGTGATTTCAGAAGGAAAACATTGGGACTAGAAGGGATCTCAAAAGCATCTGGTTTAAACCTTTCCTGGTACAGACAGGATAGCGGAAGAACAAAGAAATGGCAAGGGTTGCCCCCGATAATGCAGCAGGTTAGACGTGAGTTCCTGATGCCCCACTCGGCTCTTCTCTCCTGGCACATGACAGAAAGGGCTCCGACGCCAACTTCACCTTCTCCAAAGGCTTTCCCTCCAACAGGGAGGGACTGCAGTGTAGGAATGGCTCTGGGGCTGGGCAGACTGGGTTTTAAAACCTCACTCCCATTTAGTTGCTGTGTAATTTTGGGCAAATGAATTCTCCTCTCTGAGCCAGTTTCCTCATCTACGAAATAAGGAAAATAGGAACTGCTTCTGAATGTTGCAGTAAGAATTCCATAAAATAAGCCCTATGGGATGTAAAGCTCTACCTGGGCCTCTGGCAGAGGATGACAGGACTTCCTGATGCCTACTAGGTAGTCAAACATTCATTCCACAGCGTCCCTTCTCCCTTCCCCTCTCCTCCTCTGGTGGCAGATACAGCCAAGCTCAGAGACACACATCTTCGGCCCGGGCGTGGAGACAGGCTTGACAATCCTCGCACGCTGGCCACAGCCCAGGGCTTCTCCCAGGGGCTGGCGCATGGATGGAGAAGGCAGGATCCCTCCTCACTTCTGCCTCCCTGGTTCCTGAGAGCTCAGTCCCACTTTCCAAGAGCCTTCCTGGCTGCAAAGGCCAGCAGGGCGGAGTGGGTCTTGGGGAACAGCCCTCACCCCCTCCCACAGGCACAGGTCTGCTGAAAGCCATGCGGCTCGAGGCCACGAGGCCATGAGGCACAGTGGAGCTGAAAGCTGCTGACAGCAGGCCTCTGAGGAGGAGTGCGGTGGGGAGGAAGAAAAAGGAAAGGAGGAGGAGGAGAGGCTGGGCGGGTCCTGCTCTCACCCCCTCAGCCCACCCTGGACAAGCTAAGAAAAGCTCTGGGGGAGAAAAACCGCCCGAGATGCACGGTTGCCCTCCCAACCAAGCGGAGGCCCTTCCTGCCTTGAGCCAGCTGCCTCAGGCAGATTAGCATTCGGCTCCGGAAAAGCAGGCCCCACACAGCCAGCCCACGGGAGGCTGCCAGCTGAGTCAGCCTCTCTACCTGTCAGGAAATCATCCATAAAATATGACACCCTCCCAGCACCCAGCTCCCAGCCTCCCCAGCCGACTACAGAAGCACATTGCCAGCCGCCTCCCTCCTGCCTCTCCCCCGCCACTTGACACTTTTCTTTTGGGATAAAGAGAAATGAAACCACTGTGAAATAAGGCCAGCTCAGCCTCTGTAAATCAGTATTTACTAGTTGCCTACCCTGGGGACAACAGGAGAGTCGAGAAGAGCAACAACTTCACTCAGTTATGAACAAATGTCAGTGACAAGGCTTCCAAAAGGTTTTCACTGTCACAGCCACACCAGTGGTGGGCACTTTATCTTCCAGGTTAAGTATGGATAGTTAGAGGCTCCCAGGACACCTCACTAGACATACGTCACTGGGCCTATACTCACATAAAGGAAAACTGATGTCTGTAGAGAGGAAGCGACTTGCCTCCGGTCACACAAGTTCAAATTTGAAGCTCATGTCCCTGAAATGTATGTAGATGATATTCCATGTTGCTCTTTTCACTCCCCATCACTCACACCCTGATGTACCTGCAGGTTGCACGCTTGCTGAAGAACTGAATTCCTTAGCCAGCCCTGCACACCTGGACCCTGCTAACCTCTGCCTTCATTATACTCCCCCTTGCTCTCCTCGCTGGCCTCCTTGTTTCTCAAACACACCAAGCATGCCTCAGGGCCTTTGTACATGCCAGCCCCTTCTGTCTTCTATTCATTATATGTCAGGCTTCTTATCCTTCAGGACAAGGTTCCTTGTTACCTCCCCAGAGAGACCCCTGACCATCATAAGCCCCCCTCAGACATTCCCTATCCTTGCATGAAAATAGTTCCTACTGTAACCCACACTACACGTTAAGTATGTACTTCTATAACTATCCTGTAGAGGAAGCCCATGAGGTTGGTTTTGTCCACACTGTCCCCAAGGCTTAGCATTTGCCTGATGCAAAGCGATAAATATTTGTTATACGAAAACCGAACGACTTCTCATTGTACGTGATCAGAACCCCTCAGGCTGGCACTCAAGTCCCTCTCCCCTCTGACCATACCGAACTGACCAATGAAATGGCCAGACACGCCCTTTTCATTCATTGCTCTTCTTGCTCCTATCTTGTTCCTGAGAGAAAGGCTCAGAAGAGCACTGGAGGGTAGAGCCCAGGTACCGGGCTCCTCTGCCCCACCCACCCAGGTAAGCGCCCTGGCAGCAGGGCCCGTTGGTGGTGCATGAGCGCATTCTGTAAAGACACTGCAAACTGCCACAATTTTTTTTTTAAGATTTATTTATTGTTTTTGACAGAGAGAGACAGAGATATAGACTCAGAGACAGAGAGAAGGGAGGGCCCAGAACAGTCTCCATAGTTGTACATCATTGGTTTTTCCACGTAGTTTCATTCCACAGGTGGGTGTGGGGCTGCACAGGGCAGGAACTGGGCCGGGGTCTCACCCCGGTGAGACCTGAACTGGGGGCACTCCCCAGTTCAGCATATGGGTCCGCACGGGCCGGGGCCGGGGCCGGGATTCGATCCTCAGTCCCCAGGGCTGCAAAGTGAGCGCCTAACCCACTGAGCCATCCCGGCTTCCCCATGCCGCTATTTTTATTCTCGGTGCCTCCAAGAGTGGCAGAGTCATCAAACACTCACCACTTCATGAGAACGGTTTCAAGCTATGTTTGGGTCACCCTGGTGACCAATTTCTAATCAGCATTTACCAAGTACCCACTAGCACTCAGTCTACCTTAGAAGCCAAGGCAAATACACCCAAATGAGAGGATCAAGCATTCTTAATGTTGTATGTACATTAAAAGCATATGAAAAATGCAGATGCCCTGATCCCTCGCCACTGTACCCCATGCTGATTTCACAGGTCTGGGCTGGGGTGAGGGGTGGGCCCAAGGTGACTCATGCACAGCAAAGGCTGTCAGCGGTTCTAGACTCTGGCCATGCCCTGTCACAACCTGAGGAGCTTCTGGAGACACCTGATGCCAGACCCCACCAGAGATCCCACAACTGGTGCTTTTCAAACATTCCCCAGGTGATTCCACAGCACAGCCAAGGCTAAGAACCACTGCCCAGAGCCTTGCTTTCTAGACTATTCTAGCTGCCCTAAGTGAGAGGACCTGAATCATCTTGCAGGAGGAGGATGTTCAGGGTTAAGGCCATCCAACTGCCATCACCAGCAATGTTGGTGAATCCTCACTGAGCACTATTGTGGGTGGGCTGCATGGACACATGTCCTGACCTTGAGGACTTCACTCCCACTAGGAGACAGCTAGGAGGAGGCCAAGGCCAGAGGGCAGGGCCCAGATGCTCCCATCACTCTCCTGCTTAATGCCCATCAATGTCACTCTCCTGCTTAATACCTATCCATATCCAAGTCCTAAAGCTCGCCTGGTAGGATCTGGCCCCTGACTATTTTCCTGGCTTCCTCTCCTGCCATTTTCCCCAACACTCACCACAGGCCACCTCTGTCATCTTAATTTATGTCTAGTTCTTCCACAAGCACCATGCTCCTTCCTACCCCACTACAAAGGCAACACTGTCCCCCACCCAACGCCGGCAGCACCGTCACCTCATCTTGCCTGCTTGCCTGGCTCCTACTGGTGTCTTGCCCTAGTCAGTCAGACAGGTTCCATCTGAGCTCCTTGGGTGCACCCCACACACCTCCTGCCATGGGCATCCCTCACACGGCCCTGGGAGCAAGACTGTGCATTCCCAGCATCTAACATAGCACGGAGGAATCTGGGGGAGCAGAGCATAAGAAAGGGTAAGTTGCGTTTTCAGTAACCTTGGCCAGGTGCAAAGGACTTTCTAGAGAATAGAGAGCCTCAGGCAGGTCAGTCAGTGGATTACTGAGTACCAACCCAAGGGCTAGGCAGTTGCCCCAAGAATAGAAACCCAGGAATTTACAGTCTAGAAATTACCAAGATATGCCTTATCACTTCCTTAAAATCAGGATTCTATGTATACCAGCTATGGGCCTTGGAGCAAGCTATTTAACCTCCCTGAGGCTGTTTCCTCATCTGTACAAGGAAGGTCATTATAGTTCTAACTCAGGGTTGCTAAAAGCAGTAAGATAAGCCAGTGTATATGAAGCACTTTAACACCATATCTAGCATAAGGAATCACTCAGTAAATGTTGGCAATTATTATTGTTATTATTCAGAGAACACCCGTGCTGAAAAGGCCTTGAGAGATCATCTGAATTAACTCCTGCATTTTATAGCCAGAAATCCAACACAGAAAAGAGGAAGGCCTCACTTCTATCCAGCCCTTGCAAACCCAGACAGCGTTGGGGCCACTGAGAAGAGCTGGCGAGGGGGCTGCTGGGAATCAGATGATGTGCTGGCAGGACTCCAGCCTGGAGCTTCTCATGACTCAGAGCCTGACATCTCCGCTCTGTTTCAGGCAAAAATCACAGAGCATATTTTAGGATCAGCAAAAACCCACAATGTCTTTGGCTGAACACTTTCCCTCTTCTTGTTGAAGCCCAAGGGTATTTTCTAGGAAATTAAGTCCATCTGTTTCTGATTCATTTGTACTTAACTCATCACCAGGCTGTTTTGTAAGAGCTCTTTGATGTAGAAAGCCGTCTTATTCCATAAGCCTCACTAAGCCTTTATTTAGTCAACAGTAGGTAAATGGGTATCTCCAAAGAGTCCAGAGACAGCTTCTTGATCTCCCACAACACATGGGCCAAGGGAAAGGGGAAGTGTGGCCCTGTGAGTCCCTCTCTTTGGGACTGTCAGGGCAAAGTATCCACTCCCTGACTCGTCATCTCTCCTCACCAGGCACTGTAACCCAGCATCTTCCTTGTCTACCACTCATAGCCTGTCCACGGGGATGCATGATTTCCTGTGTGTTGTTCAAGTTTCTTGAAGTTGACTTCAAGTTCCTTGAGGATGAGAGGCCAAGTCTAATTCATGTGCCCCTGCCACCCTGGCACCATGCCTTGTACAGTTATAGGGACCATTACTTCCAAACCAAAAACCCTTGCAGGAGATCTAACACGTGCAAGGGCTCTCCTTTGAGGTTCAAGGAAGCAGTATATCTGAAATTTGGGCTGCCATACACTTAGTGGCAGATCAGAGAACCACAGATTGAACTGAGTGTACAGGTATGAAGGGAAGAACCTGTTCCCCTCGACCACCTGGACAAGGCACGCCACGGAGTCTCAAACCTGTCCTATTTCACACAGCAAGACAGAGAAACTGAAGAACCCTCTAATCCCACTGGGCAGCAGCTGACCACGTGAACTATCTGGGCATTTTCCTGGTCATTGCCTGCTTTTTCTCTTTCTTTAAAATAAAATAAATAAATAAATAAATAAATATATATATATATATATATATATATATCTCACCAGAGTAAAAAGAAACAACTGTCAGAACTGAACAGTGAAGGCTTCCTGCAACCCCTGCCAGAACAGACCTTTTCCCTCCAGGGAAAGAATACAGAATTTCTGGTTGATCTTCTCTTGGCCTGGCCATTGCCATCTTAAGGAACACTATGCTTCAAAAGTAAATTAAAATACGAAATAGGGGATGCCAGGTTGAGTGCTTGCCTTGCAACCTGGAGGTCCAGGGATTGAATTCTGGTCCCAGCCAGTGCAAACCCACATGCTGAAGTGTGGTGCAACTGGTAACTGCCGGGATGGTGACAAAGGTTCTCACTTCCCATGAGGGAGACCCCCAGTTCGGTTCCCAGTGTGGCCCCACATCCACATGTGTGGAATGAAACTACGGTATGTCAAAAAAACTAATGATGAACAACTATGAAGACTGCTCTGGGCCCTCCCTGCTTCTCTCTGTCTCTCACCTTCTCTCAACCAATACAACAAATCTTAAAATATATAGATATATTAACCTACAGCCAAAGATTAGGTTAACAGACAGCAGATTTCTAAGCAGAATAGGAACAATGGTGAATTGATGCAAAGACAAGCACTAATCGTAAGATAAAGAACCTGCTCGAATCCCCCAGCAATGTAGCAAAATCCCTGCCTAACAGTCTACAATGCTCCTTATTCAATAGATTATATTTGTGACAACATTCCAATACAACAAAGGGGCTGGAATAGTTTCTGGAGTTCATAATGGAATCTGCAAATGGGAGTGAGGATATAATCTCCTCTTGATAGAAATAGGGTCCTGAAAAGACAAACTGTTGATTATATTGTGTAGTTTATCACCCTACTCCCACAGGGAGCAGGGGAGCCCTGCCCATAGGAGGCACTCCAAGAATGTGAGTCAGGGAGCAAGGTAGTCCCCTACTCTTGGAAAATGGCCCCTGGGAAATGGGTGCTCGGCCTGGCTGCCTTACACTAAAGACTTTTATATATAATTTGTTAAAATTGACCAAAAATCAAACGAGCTTCCCCACATTTACTCTACTGAACTTTAGATTCTAAAGCCAGGTAGGTTTGCTTGTTAACAGATGTGCTGTGGGGGGGGTCTACCCATAGCCTTATTTCATTTAAACTAACAATAGGGTCTATTACCAGGTAGGGGAGGAGTAAAGCTGACAGATGCCAAGTATTGGGGTTGTTGAGCTGAAAAAAGTTAAGTCTCTTATCAAAAAGCCCACAGGCTAGTAAAGTAGGGAAGAGAATCTTGGAAACAAATAATTATAAAAATTTGAGAATGAAGAACTCATCTTTGGTTGAACAGGCATTATGCTACTAGCAGCTAAGTGATTTGCCCAATAACCCCATTAGGCAAGAACGATACCTGGTTTACAAATGGGGAAACTAAGATTCTGAGAAGTTAGGCGCTTGCCTGAGGTCACCCAGTTGGCAAGCACAGGGGCCAGAATTGGAACCCACGTGGTCTGTGACTGTGCTCCTGACTCCTGCAGCAGAGGTATGAAGAAGACCTGAGGGGTGTTTATTATGGTGAGGAGCTATCGGGTAGGTCCTCAGAAGTGCCCTGGATGATACATGTTGTAATGTAGGGGAGCACTGTAGGCCCAAGGGGAGAAGAGGCAAATGGCCGCATGGCATGGTGGCTGTCAGCAGTCTGGTAGACTAGATGCTCCAGGACAGGACACTTGCCAGGAGGCAGTGGAGGTAAGAGTGGTGAAAGAAGTAGGCAGGGCCAGTCTGTGGGGCTTGGTGTGGTGAGTTTGGACACTCTGAACGCTATACAGAGCCATGAATGTTTGGATCTGTCAGCTGACATGAGACTTTCCCATAAGAATCCTCATGCAAGAAACAGGCTGGATTGTAGAAGCTGTGATGCTGAAAGACTAGGGGAGAGGAGTCATCAGGAAGCTACTGTTATGACTCAGGTGGGGCAGGAAGAACTGAATTGGGAAGCACCCAGGAGCTCCTTGGTCAGAATCTGCCGTGGCCAGCTGGGTGCAACTCTGACTGGGAACAGTGCTGGATATTTGATGGGCTGAATCCCCTTCAGGTCTCTCAGGATCCCATTTCTGAACCAAGGACACCATGGCTTACAGGTCAGCCTTGACCACTGGTCAGTGACCACAGTTTCAGTCTCTAGGCCTCCATTTCCCTATATGCGTGAGTAATAGGAGTAGATTTAACTAGAATACATTTTAGGTGCCCCTATTCGGACATTCTGTGAATTCTTCTTACACTACACCAGATTCTAACAGGTGTAGGTACTGAGGCCCTCAGAAACCTCATGGACACTCTTAGATGCTCTGTCCAAAGACACTGCTTTGCTCTTCTTTGGTACTTATGGGCAGTAATCTTGCAAAAATTGGAACAATTTCTGTAGAGGTCAGTTTGTCACTGTGATGGTGAATTTTGCACATTAATTCAGGGAGGCTATTGTTCAAATACTATTCTGAATGTTTGTGTGAAAATGTTTTTGGATGAGATTAACATTTAAATTGGTGGGGCTTTTAAATCAGAATAAAGCAGATTCCCCACCACGTGGGTGGGCCTCATCTAATCAGTTGAAGGTTTTAATAGAACAAAGACTAACTCCTCTGCCTTCCCCACCAGCAGGAAGGGACTCTGCCAGCAGACTGCCTTTGGATTGTATCTGCAACTCTTCCCTGGGTCTTTAGCTGGCGCACCCCCCTGTGCATTTTGAATTTACCAACCCTCTACAATCATGTGAAACAATCCTTTAAAAGAAATCTCCCACCGCCCATACGCACACACATCCCATTTGTTTTGTTCTCCGGAGAACCCTATTACCAGCATTATCTATGAAAATTGCAAATGTTGGTTATGACCCATCCACATATCAGAATATGCTGCAACCACAGAAAGGAATGCAGACTCTATGTACTGATATGGATAGATCTCCAAGATATATGTATAATATATAATCATATGTGTAAATAAAAACAAAAAAAGAGTAAAAAATTTAATTCCTACTCCTTATATGTGGGGGAAAAGCCCCTGGAAAGATAACTAAGAACTTAATAGCAGGAGAAACCTGTTGGAGGAGGGCAGTAAGGGAACTAAGTAAATGGGAAACAGGGCAGAGGGGCCTTTTTTGCTTTATTCCTTTTAACACTCTTTGATAAATGTACATATTCTTTGACCCAGCAATTCCACATCTATATATTTACATTATAAATGTACTTCCACACATGCAAAATGACATATATACAAAATATTCAGTTGTAGCATTGTTTTTAAGAATAAAAAAATGAAAACAATGTAAATATCTATCAATAGGAAACTAGTTAAATAAATCATCTGTTTGAAGAAACATGGTACATTTGTTAAAGACAATGAGGTTGCACTCTCTGTTCTGATGTGGAATGACTTCGAAGTGGAAAAAGCAAGGCGCAGGATGTTGTGTGTGCAATACATTACCATTTGTGGGGGGTGGGGGAGGGAAGGTCAAATTCTATGCAATATATTTGCAAATGCATGAAATACCTCCAGAAGAACACAGAATAAACTAGTTAACGGTAGTTGCCTCTGGGGAGAACTAGGTCTCTGAGAAATGGGAGGTGCGAAGGAATCACTTAACACTATCTTTTGAATGATGAGTATGTATTATGTGTTTAAAAATTTTGGAGAGGAGAGATAGGAGAAGTCCTGTGCTAGGGTCGGGGCTAAGGTCATCTGACCACAAAGGACTGAAATGGTTTTTCATGTTTTTTAACAAGTTTTCCTTGAGTTACTCTCACAAATTCCAACTTCTGGACAGAGCTCATTTCACTGGAGACATCCAGGTCTTCAAACCCAGGAAGATAATTTCTGAAGGTCAGAGCACAAGCTCTCTGTAAGGCTGGTGACTTTCATCCACACATAAAGACAACTAGATGCAGGCCTTTTCTTCAGAACCTTTTTTATTCATCATCTAACCAACAGAGGTGATCAGCTTGAACTGAAACAAGCTAAAAGAGCCTCAAAAGGCCCACCTCATTATAACACAACAAGGCAAAACCAGAAATGTAGACAGGGTTTAGCCTCAGTTCTTTTCAGGGTAGATCAAGCATGTATTTATACATAGATGCCCCATTCAAAACTGATTAGCAATGCACCACCAACACAACCATTGAGTATACAGATCTCCTTGTGGGCTCCCCATGTGTGTCATTATTCATAAAGTCTGCCTCTTCCTCAGCCATAAACAAGCCCCTGCTTTTTGTGTGGGAGGGTAATCAGCGTATACCTTGAGTGATGGCACCATTTGTCTACTCTGGAAATTTGATGCAGGGGTGACTCAACTCATTTCTTCCCTGAATCTGAGATGCAATAGCCTGTTTGAATTTCTAACAAGTGTCCTGGGAGGTAGGTGGTGAAGGTTCCCTTCACAAAGAGTTTACAGGGTAACTGTGTAGGGTTCTTTGAGTACTTAATCCTGTTGTTTTTCAAAAGCCTTTGCACCTGGGCTCCCAAGAAGCAAGCTGAGCCAAATGAGTGCCCCACAGGCCTGTGAGTGAGGTGCCCCTCAGAGCTGTCACCCAGTGAAGAGAAGGAGGCAAGGAAGGGAGTGAGGTGGAGATGCAGGGGGGCAGAAATCAGCTCAAACACTCCATGCTGGTTCTGACTCGCTCCATCTCATGCAGGAAGCTGTAGAACTGAGGCAAGGTTAACTCTGGGGGGAGAAAATTCAGCTTCAGGTAAATGTTTCCAACTCCACAGAATCATCCAAGAAAATTAATTTCCACCCAGAATTTTTTTTTTTTTTTTTCCTTTTTCCTTTCTTGGCTTAGTAAGTCCAAGCAGCTTTTGATGGGTAATTGACCATAATAAAAAACAAAACAAATTAAAAATACAGTAGAGAGCCTTGAACATGGGAAAGTTCTTGGCTCCATAAAAAAGGACAGGGGTTTAAAATGGCCTAACTCCAGAGCAGAGGTGAAAGGGCATTGTTCAGGATGTTCAATGTGACTTCTATAACAAGAGCTTCTTGCTCTTCAGTCTTTGCCATTCCTCGCCCACCCCATTTTCCCTTTATCAAAAAGGATCTTCAACTGTGGGGTCTCTAACCTGCTGGTGGTTTATTTATGATCACTGTACCACCTTTTATGAGAAGAACGGCTGTGGTTATTAACAGCTCAATAATGACTTTTTTTCTGGAATAAATAATTTGTGGTGGACTTCCATGAGCTCTATGAGTGAAGAGTACTTAAAAAGAGTGAAATGGTTCAAATGGGAATTTGGACTCACCTATATACACATTTTCAGTTTGATTTCCTTTCTTAACCACCAACTTTAACTGATTTAAAAAAGAAATAAAAAGGTTAAATTAAAATGATGACAATTGCGAAAAGAAATCCTTGAAACCTTAACTTTCACTTAAGCATCAAACCACCCAGTTTCTAATTTGAGAGTTATACAGGAGCAGCCTGGATTATCCACCATCAAAACTTCTAACAATTCCCACAATTACAGGAAGAATCAAACTTTTAAGAATACCTGGATCCTATTAATCTGGAAGCATATTATAGTGACCATGCTTTGGCTGACCACATTACTCTGCACTATATAAGGCACTTGAGTGGAACATCCACTTAATTGGATATTCAAAAAAACCCAATGTAGATTTAATAGTTTTTAACCAAGTTAAAAATCTACCCATTTTCAAGGATCAGGAGAAGACTTACTTGTAGAAAAATGCTTCCTACTTTTTCCAGTTCACTGCTCCCAGATGTCACTGTGACACAAAACAGAGAACTAGTAAGTGGCTGGTTGAGGACTCACTCTGAAGACCCCAATCTTGCAGGCTGTACAGCAGAAGCCATGTGGGGGTGAGAATGAGGACAGCAAAATGTGCTTTTCCAGAAGTCAATTTATAGAGAGCCGTGGAGAGAAACAGCTGCTGAATGTGGATGGCAATACAGAGAAGCAGCTACTGGCCCCAACAGTCTTTGAGGACCAAGGATTCCTTTTCCCCACTGAAGCTATCTAAAAGTCTCTGCAACCCGACTCTACATCAACACTACAACACCCAAAGGACCCGAGATTGGCTCTAATTACCTCCAAATTTCCACTCCATATCTATAAGCTGGTTAATCATCAGAGTCTGACCTATGGCCCATCGAGCAAGGGTGGGGGCATTCTGCTTCCACTGGAAGAAAAAAGCCAAAGTTGTATGATAGGAAGAATCCCCCCTCTTCATTCTACCCCCAATATAGCAATGTTTAGTTATTTATAGACAGTGGGAAGAATGAAAAACCAAGGGCTGGACCTATAGGCACAAATCTGCAGGATGGAGGCATAAAACAATATAAATGTTTCCGGTCATTCCAAGATTTAATTAAGGTTGGAACAACTCTATGACATTGATATTCATTTAGTCAAATCAGAGGGATGCACTAAAACAATGCACAAAAATTAGAGCGGTTCTAAATAGTGCTGTTTAAAAGCTGGATGTAAGACTGGGAGACATAGCAGCTCTACCTAATACACGGAAACAAACCCAGGGAGGCAAATAAATAAATAAAAGTTGGATGTATGTCATTTGCATGAAACCAAATGAAAAACATTAAGCTGCAAAGTGACACAATGATTGATGGTTTTTCCTTAGTCATCAATTCCATTTGTTTCTTTTCATGAAATAAAAGCAAGCGATATTAATTAACCTTGATTAAGAGGAATTATGATACCTTTTCAGAAAAGTAAGTGGCTTTCTCTTCACTAAGACCTATGAGAGAACATAGAGAGACATTAATATAATAGAGAGCCCCAAGGCCTGTCACCCTGAGCAACTTTGGTGATGACCTACCCAGAGTTATTAAATCAGCTTGGACCTGCTCAGCTGTGAGACTCTTCTTCAAGGCACCTGGGAAACAGGGGAGAAATCAGTTAAAAAGAGCAAATCAATTAATTGGTTGGCAGTAGGTATTTAATGGGTACAACCTATATGACACAGATGACAAAAGGAATACCCAGACTTATGTCTGTGAAGATGTCAATTCAGCTGGGGAGAAAAGGCACATCTGAGACAAGTGGAGAACAAGACAACCCATGCTGTTTGTTGTACAACACAAATGTGTACCCTTCTCCCTCACCACCAGAAGAAAAGCCTCCGTGGACTTGAGGATGGAGTATCTGATCTGAGGAAAGAATATGGCCACAGATTCCTGGAGCAAAGTGGAGGAAGCTCAATGGGAGGCTGGGCACAGGTGCAACAGTCTACAACGGCACTTGGCAATACATAAGAACCAAACATGTGTGTTTATTTAAATTCAATAAAATTTTAAATTCTGTTCCTCAGTTGCACTAGCTATTTCAAGACTTCAATAGCCACATGGGCCCAGTGGCCACAGTACTGAACAGTGTAGATTACAGACCATTTTCATCTACACACAAAGTTCTATTGGACAGTGCTGCCCTAGAAAAATCAACTTTCAGGGAGTACACCCAGATGAACTAAACAGTTTGGTCTCTCACAATTCACAAGTCACCCCCCCCCACCCCACCTCTACCCGCCAGAAGCCCTGGAACACACCCCTGTGGGGGCTGCTTTGTTCTTCATGAAAGCTCCAATTCCTGAAGACAAAGTGCACCAGCAATTTGGGCTTCTCAATGTATAACCTGCAGGCTACAGCCTAGAGTCACAATTTGGCAACTGCATTCAAGTTTTCCACTTCTTAGTATTCCAGAAGATGACTAATTAAAGAATAAGAAGACATCCACCACCATCCAGGGTGGGCCCTGAAGTAATCACAACCTAAACTCAAGTCCCTACCCCCATTTCACTCAAGAAAAACAATCCTAAAGTCTGTTGTCCCCTGCAAAATAGACCACATAAACAAAGGGAGGAAATCTTTTATCTCCAAAATCAGATGGAGCAAGGAAGCCACATGGAAATAAAAAAAAAAGCAAGACCCCAGGAAACCCTGGCCATAAAGGCCCTCCAAGAAGGGGCCACTTCCTAGGCAATCCAATTAACTCATAACTACCGTATTTTCCGGCGTGTAAGACGACTGGGCGTATAAGACGACCCCCTAATTTTACAGTTAAAACATAGGTTTAGGCCTATATTCACT